>PVIJ01002168.1:0-169303 GCA_004024925.1 Scalopus aquaticus | reverse complement strand
AATACCACTTTTGGGAATTTACCCAAAGGACACAAAAACACTAATCCGAAAGGATACATGCACCCGTATGTTCATTGCGGCACTATTCACAATAGCAAAGGCATGGAAGCAACCCAGATGTCCAAAAATAGATGATTGGATCCAGAAGATGTGGTACATATACACAATGGAATACTATTCAGCATGGAAAGAAGATAAACACATGCAATTTGCAGCGACATGGATGGAATTAGAGGGAATCATACTCAGTGAAATAAGCCAGAAAGAAAAAGAAAAATATCGAATGGTTTCACTTATAATAGGACTATAGGGAGGCCAGGTGGGAGAGACACACTCAGCGGTGGGGGGGGGGGGGGAGGCAGGGAAGGATAAGGGCACAAAATGGGAGAGAGGCAAATACAGGGGACCATGGAGATGGATCACGGGTGAATTGGTGGTGGGCTGCCCAAGGGGAATACAAAATGTAAAAGACATAAATAACAATTAAAAAAAATGAAAATGAAAAAAAAAAGAAATATAAGGGAATAAAGGGAATACAGTATTTCAGAAGTCAGGAAAAGAAAGGATTTAGAGGAAAAAGGGTCAGCATTGTGTCATATGCTGTGGAGAAGCCAAGTTAAGATAAGAACTGAGACATATCCACTGGATTTGGTCCAGCTACAAAGACCTCAATAGAGACACTGGTAAGAGCAGGTTTCATAAATAGAAGTACCTGGTTGGAGCAGGTTACCTTGGGACTACAGTCAATTACTAAAATGGGTCTCTGGGGGCCTCCCTGGTGGCACAAGGCGTTAAGTCTCAGCACTATGAAGCTATCTGCAGTCATGGAACTGACCCACATGGCACAGCAGACCTCTCCTGTCTCACCCGCTGCTCCCCTCAGCACTGTATTTCAGTAGATCTGCCTGTTCTTCTCCCCACTCTGTCTCTGGTGAATCCTCTCACTCCCCTCCCCCCACCACCACACATGCCTCTGGCCTCACAGTTCTGGTATGCATAAATAAATCAATCTTTAAAAAAAATGGGTCTCTTTCTAGGTGTGAAATAACATTCTCTGTGTGGGACTGCAAAGGGCTGGGCCTAACAGACAAGAAACAGACACTGAGTTACAGCAACTCTTTCTATAAGTGGAGGTAGTAAAGAGAGAAAGAAAGAACTGGTGTTGGGGGAGCATTATAAAAGAAGACAGGAGGAGACACAAAAATGTCTTTGGAAAGAAGTTAATGGAGAGGAAGAGGCTAGAGTAAAGGGTGGAGCCTGAAAAAAGCAGGAGAGACAGGGGCCCAGAATAAAGTAAAGGAATTGGGATGCAAGGAAGATGGTGTCTTCCTTTCTGAAAAGGATGAAAATAAAGGGTGAGAGGGGTTAGACTTGAAAGTGAATTAAGAACTCATTTGAGCCTCAAACATGAACTGAAGTCTGGTATACATTAAAAAGCAAATGAATCCAAGAAGTTTTTTTTTAAAGGTTTAGATTTGGGAATCTGTTGCATTATTTCCAAAAAGCAAAATGTTCTTTTATTCTATGTGTATTTTTGTATTGGGAGTCAAAATGACTAAAAGAGAGGTCGTGTGTACATAGCAGTATTGTCAAAATATCTTTTAAAAACCACACTGAGGGCCTCCCTGGTGGCGCAGCGGTTAAGCGCTGCGCTGTGGAGCTGTCGGCAGCGGTGACGCGAGTTCGACACCCGGCCAGGGAGAATCCCACATGGCACGGCAGACCTCTCCTGCCTTGTCTGCTGGTCCCCTCAGCAGTGTGTTGCTGCTCCCCTCAGCAGTGTATTTCTGATCTGTCTGTTCTGCTACCCGCTCTGTCTGGTGAACCCTCTCGCCGCCCCACGCCTCTGTCCTGTACCCCAGCTTGTATGTATAAATAAAAAAATAAATATTTAAAAAAAAAACCACACTGAATTCACTAGAAAAGAAATGCATTTAGTACTAGCCCTTGCAGAATGTACTGCCTTATTTTAATAAGATGCAGTGATGCATATAAAATAGACTTTAAAAAAGGCTTTGCTTACTGTCAAATCCATGTTTTACTGGAAAAGGTTTTGATAGTGCAACCCAATAGCTACTAAGAAATGCATGTCTGCAAATTCAAAGATCATATGGCTTGAAGAAACTGCTTTAATCAGTGTTTATCAAATACATTTATCAAACCAGTTCTTAGGTGTGACTCAAATATGTTACTGCTCATTTTTAGAGCAAAAAAAAAAATTAGGTCTTTAGATACAGAAAATTATTTTTTTCCAACATTGAGAGTGAATGCTTTATCACATTTGTTTGGTTTGGGGTTGTATTTTCCTTCCTTTCACCTAAAAGCTACTTGGAGTCTAAAGATGAATTGTCACAGGAAAAAAAAATATCATTTATCATGCTCTTGATTTTCTTTTAAAGAGGGCACACTGTCTATTCCTATGCTCCACCTTCCTGAAAACAACTTTAGCAACAAATTAGGCTTGAACTAAAGTTCTCTGAAATAAAACAAAGGTTTACATTTTAATTAGGTCTGGGAAATCAAGAGATGTGAGCTGTGTCCAATGTAAACCAAAAAGACCCACCTGCCTCTTTTCTCTGGAATAATAACACAGATTATGCCAGAGTCAGGGGTCAGTGCCCAATGCCAGCTCCGGTGAGGGCCAGGGCCACATGATTCCATTGTGTGGCTGGAGGAGTGACCCAATCCTTGGTCATATGAAGCAGTGGAGAGGTTTTTATTTATTTTTTGGTATTTTTTTGAATAGAGACAACATTGGTTTATGATGCTGTGTATATTCAGAGGTACAGGTTCTGTATGTATGTCGCCACATCACACCCACCACCAAGGTATCCACAATCAAGAGCTTCTTTTTAATGAGAACCCCATCAAGCCCCCTCAAGAAAGCAAACACAATTTCTAGATTTATCACAGGTAGTGATGTCACACAGCTGGCTCTTCCTGCGACATTACTCCTGATATAAGCGAGAATATTGTTGAAAACCATGTTTTAAAAAACCAGGAACATGTGGTTTGAAAAAACAAAAAATCCATTTGTGTATATGGGGGTGGGGGTAGGGTCAAGCAAACTGTAAACCTTGAAAGGAAATCCTAAATCTGAAATATCATGTTGAGAGCAGCAATCAACCCCTGCAGAAGGCAGTAACATAGAGAGAAAAATAGTTCAATTCCTCTGTCCCCAACAGTGGTAATACTCTTTCCCTCGGAAGGAAAGGGTCACTTAGCATCTTTTGTCCTTTCACCGGCAGCAGCCTCCTCTCCCTTTATTATCACTGACCTCACACAGAGAATCGAGCAGGCACCGGATTGGTAAGGAAGAGCCGCGGCTGTTTAGTCAGGGACTGAGAGATCTAGAGAGAGGGAACTCCTGAGCAGGGTCTTGCTCGAATTTAAGCCGGTTTAGGGCCCCGTCTCCTTTTTCTGGGTTGAGAGATGCACAAATTCGCTCTCGGTTTGAATGCAAGGCTCTAGGGGCGCTCCGTGGCGCTGTTCGTGGTGCTGAAGCCCTCGACAGGAGCGGACGGAGCCACCCACCACAGGTGCTCGGCTGCCAGGGGCTCCCAGGCCGGAATCGATGTGAGGCGAGTCTGGAAACAGCTGCCGCCCACAGAGCTACAGCCAGCTGCACAGTTTGGCTCCAAGTCTAGCCCACTGGCTCACTTCTTTGTAATTGCAAAACGACTGGATCACTTTTTTTCTTCCCAGGAGATCTCACAGAGACCACCTCTGGCTCGCTGATTTGGCATATGTCTTTTCTGATGTTCTTCCTGCTGATACCAATGCACTCTCACTTCTTTTGTACAATATTTTAGTTTTGCAGGGCAACTTACAGTTGGCACAGCACTCACAGGCACCATAAGTGGAGTCCTTTCTCTTACACATATAACCATCCTTTTCTCCTATGGATAGTTTTTGCTTTCTTGGTCTCTCTTCCCCCAAGCACTCTCCACCTAAGCAAAAGACTGTTACCTCAATGGTCAGGTTGGGAGACTTTCCTCATCCATCATGGTTGAATCACTGACTTCTCCTTAACAATGACTTAGAAGATAAAGAGAGGTCAGAATCCCAAAGAACCAAGAAAAAGCCTCTTGAGAAATTTCTAGGAAAATATGAGTAGTGGTAAGCAGGGGGCTAATGAGGTCATAAAGACTTGGAACAAAATGAAGAAAGGGACTTGGGTTTTGTGGGGGGTGCAAGCAGCACTGCCATTGGAAGACTCCCGGCAGGTGGCGCTCTAGCTCAAGGTGCTCTGGGTGGGATGCCTTGACAGTGCTCCAGGCTCCACCTCAAATCTTCCTTCTGCTAAGCAACCTCTGAGCCATGTTTGGAGGTCTGCCTTCCTCTTGATCTAAGCACTTATCCAGACTGTATTCCTGCTAAAAAGCACGGTTTGCACAATTCTATTTACTGTAATGCACACTGATGAAGGGAACATAAATAGAAAAGAGAGGGTCAGTGGGAGGATTTTTTTCTGGTGTGATTGATGGTGCTCAGAACAAAACTGTTTAATCATCAATAACATGATTCAGCAATTGGGAAATGTAAACAAGTTGTGCAAGGGCTGGCTCTTGTCAAAGCTCTGGAGGGGGCCCATGGGTTGTCCACTCTTGGGGAGGACAATGCCAGCTGGATGCCCCCTCCTTCCTACCAGGGGAGAACTGGCAGCACCTACAGGCTGACTAGGGTGACCTTTGGCTTCTGCAGCACACATGTGGTTGGGCCGGGGTTAATGGCATTTTGCAGGGAGCTCCAATTGAGTAAACAAAAAACGTCTTGCCCTGTTCTAATGGAGCACATTATTCTAAGACCTAAGCCTTAGTCCAGGCCCTTGCAGCTGCTCTGCAGGTCAGTGCTACCAATAAAGCAATTAGCCAATGAGAAAACTCTTCTTCCCTGAGGGGGACTCCAGGGTCTTGCTGCAGTTGCTGTGCTTTGCTTTGGGTTTTTAAACAGGCAATCCAAGTTGATCTGAGCCTCTTGTATCAGACTCCAGGATGAGGACACTGAAATTACATGTTTGCTGAGTGTGATGTTTTTAAAGAACTGGTCCCTTGCTCAGCACAGCTTGGAGAGCTCATGGCTTCCTGTTCAATTAACCTGAACCATAGATGAACTCTGCCCTTTGAACTCACTCAGCAGATAAATACATTAGTTCACCTAAGGAATCATTAATATTTTTCAATCACATAAAACAAACATGAATGTCTGAACATAACCCTAGAGATAGCCAATTAGGAATAGCACATGTACCACACAGAAAAAAAATCACAAACGTGTGTTATGTGCAGAACAAAAAGGGTCAAGAAGTGAAACAGATCATGTCAACAGTTTTAGAAACAAAAAGGGCTTCCATTTTCATAATCTGCAAGCAATAGAGACACTGAATAACATTCAGCGATTCCTAGACCATCTACACTGCTTTAGCAAAAAGCTGTACCTGATTCTTGGTCTATTTTCTACCCAGTTCCATCAGAACACACAACTCCTAGCTCTCTCTCTTTTGAAGTGACTTTAGAGTCTATGCTCCATACAGAGTTCAAAATATTGCATTTCTGGGAATACTATTCCTGATTTATTACATATGAATCAAACTCATTTTTGTGGAAACATCACTACTTTTAAATAAAACAGATTAAATGAACCAAACTCTAGCTTGATTGAAATAATTTTACAGTAGAAAATGATATTTCTGAGATAAAATTACTCTATGCATAAAACTGATTTTCTTTGGTGGGAAGAAAAAGAGATGCTAAATGAATCTATTTTGTCCTTACTCTTACATGTCATCCTAGAAGAATGAGAAAAACATTTCGAACCAAGTCATACATTTCAGTTTGATTGAGTTTCACTTCCCACAATTTTGCTTCCTGACCTCTCCCCTCCTACCCCATTTCATTTTTGTTTGGTTTGGAGTGTGGGCTTAATGCCCAGCTATCCTAGATGAGAACACTTAAAGGAATATCACAAGCGCGAAGGGTAAATCTATTGAACGAGGGTCTTTAACTATGTGGTTTCCTTAAAGGGAAAGGTTGGATCAATAGGATCAATATGAAAGGTTTCCCTGGCCCTGCATAAAAGGGTAAGGGCTTCTCTTTTCACTGGTTTAACTTTACTCTCTGACAAATGCAAATCAATGGATCTGTGTTTACAACAGATTCCCTAACAGACCCAACTTGGGTAAATCCCAGAGTCTCACCCTGGGGGAGTCCGAGCTTGCTTTAGGGGTATGCTCTAGGGCAGAACTCCAGGTTCAAGGCCCTGGCACTGGAGTGGAAAGCAAGCTAGCAATGGCTACTGAGCAACCTTAAGGAAGGGGTTTGCTTCCCACTGGGCTTCTGCTGCTGATGCCTGTGGTCACACCAAAGAGGGAAAAAATGGAAAACCAAACAGGTTCTCCCAAGGATGTTTCAACACAACCTAATTATAAAGCCCAATTTGGTGAGCCAGAAAAGGTTCCCACCAATACAGATTAGGGAGCTTGATTACACAGAGGCCAGCCAGAGGTAGTGAAATGATCTACAATTGGAGCAGCACAAGTATTTGAGCATGAAAATGATTTTTCTGTCCTTTCTTAGGTGGTAACTGGCTCTCTTAGCAATGGCAAGGCAAACCACTAAAACTGTGGCTTCTTTTCCCTTTAATTTTACTTTTCCCTTTAAAAATGTGATGCTTTCCAGAGATTACATGACTTCAAGTCAATACCAGTTACAGAGAAATTATTTTTCTTCCTGCAGGAGAAAGTATATGTATATTTGATTACATGAGCCAAAGTCCAATGCTGATTAAATTACACTGGAGGTGTGCTTCCAACCCAAACAAAGTCTGCTTTCTACAGAAGAGTAATGGATCTTCAAATGATGAGAGAGGCGCCGAGGTGGAAAGCAGAGCCTCCCTTCCCTCTGGGACAATTTGTGTGGGACATTTTTTCATAACAAATGTCCACAGCTTCTAGGAATCCTGCTTCCCAAATGAGACTATCTCTAATCACAATCCCACAGCCTCTGCCTCCGTGGCTCGTCAGGCATCAGATGGGCTGAGTTACCTTACCTGGCCCTACAAAAAACTAAGCACATTTTTCAGAGTCTTTGCCTTCAGTGAGACTTGGAAGCCAAAAAGTCCTTCCCAAAGGCACCGAAGTCATTTAGGGGGACAGACTGAGTGATGAGGGGTGCCAATAGGTTTCCATCCCATCGTGAACAGGCTCTGCATGTGACAATATAAATGACCTCATAATGGTCTCTCTCCTCCAAGAAAAGCACCCCCCCTCCCCCCCAAGGAAGTGACATTCTCTAGGTCAGGAAAAAGAAGGGTCCCTCAGAGGGTCAGGGTGAGCATAACCTAAAATCTGTAGATGAAGTTTAAAGCCCAGGGTACCGCGACAGTCACCCTTTTCCCCAGGATCCTTTATCCAAGCAATTGTTTCTAGTTATTCCTTCATTTCTTTCCCTTCCTTTGGCAAAAACCCAGAAACTAAACCTCTCTGCTTCTACTTTGAGGTTTCCATTCTCCAGGGATCCCCCTACATAATACCATTTTTAGGGAAGACAGTTTGTGCCATCACCAGTTACAGTGAAAGGGAGGGGGATTTGGGGGGTATGGAGGGCAGTAGTACTTTCTTCCTGAGAACTCCCAACCTCTTTCCTCTGAACTTCCTTTAGCAATGTGTTCTAAAGACCAGGAAGCCAAGAGGTGACCCAGAAATGAAGGCTTTTGTTGAGGATAGCAGGAGAAGCAGGCTCTCCTTCCTTCAAGTATCAGGCTTAATGTTCAGGAAGGCAAAGGGGCCCAGGTTCCTGTTGCCCCTGGGCAGACCTGGCTCCAGAGGAGACTGAGAGGCTGGGGGGTAGAGTACACCTTCTGAGACACCTTGACATTCGGTCTTCTGATGTGGGGGTGGGGAGAATCGAAGATCCCACTTTGTCAAGTTCATTCAGCCCTGGTTGGGCCGAGAGGCTTTTCACAAAGGGTTTTGGGTCCAGAAGTCAGTCCCTGTCCTTACCCAATCCCCCCTTTCTGTATCTGGTCACCTGACATACCCGCTGTAGTTTTCAGGAGAGGTCTAAGGACCCAGAAGCTGTAGCAAAGTGCCCTTATTCAAAGACAGCCAGTGGTGGGAACCCCACCCCCTGAGGATGGAAAGAAACACCTGCTGGTCTCTGCCATACCTCACAGCACAGCGATAGAAGACTTGTTTTCTCTCCCCTTCCTCTTTTTTTCCCCCTCTCGTTTTTGTTTCTGGAGCATTAAGGACAGTATTCCTCTCCTTCCAGAGTGAGACCATCTCTTGAAGGAAAAGTTTGACTTTCTCTAAATGAAGGATTCATACTTTCAAAAATACCAAAACACTTCAGCTTTCCTCCCACCTCCACTACTGGCTGAGCCGTTTCACTCTTTCCAGTAAAATTCAAGGTGGCATTTCTCCTGGAAGAACAGCCACCATTTGGCTGGGGGAGTGGTTAATAGGATCCAACAGTCCTCTCCAGTGAGAGCTTAAGACTTCTTTTCCAGTCAGCGCTGGAGACTCAGAGAAAAACTCCTTGCTAGGGGTGTCAGAGAGGATGTTCTTTCCAGTTGGTGGAAGGAGGATGAGGAAGAGTTCACCGGTTTGGCTTTCTTACCTTCCTGCCCCAGCAAGGGTAGGAAACAAGAATCTTCCCTGTTTGACTCAATTAGTCCTGCGCTGACTGTACCATTCCAGGGAATGAAGCCCAGGTTTTTGTCACCAGGATTGCATTTAATTGTCCAACTAAAGCATCTGCATAGAAAGTCTGTGAATGGGAACATTCAATGCAAATGTTCTTTTTTCATGAAAACAAACAAAGCTGGTTCACAGATCAAGACGTTTCCAAGTTACAGCTGCAGCTTTCTAAAGTTTCCAAAAGTTGGGCTCCCCTCCCCTAAGTTAAGCTTGGTTGTTCCCGCATATTTGGAGACCGAATTTCCTGGATAGTTTCAAAGGAGGAAATAAATTGCCCCGGCCCTTGCCGGTCTAAAAGAGGGACTCGCCGGCCTGAGGCGACGGCCACTCTGGAAGAAAGAGCAGGACGACTGCGCAGAGAGGAGTGCCGTCCTGCGCAGTGCTTCCCGCACCCAGCCACCCAAGAGCCCGAAATCGGAGAAGGCAGTCAGTTCCTCTACCAAGCAAACCACGGGTAGGAAGGGGTGGGCAAGGGCCTCACGGGGGAGTAGCTGCCACCAGGCAAGAACCTTCCCCCAAACTGGGGAAGCAGCAAGGCCAGAGTGCCGGGGAGCCGGGGCGCTGGGGAGTCGGGGCGCAGGCGAGAGCTCTGCTGGGAAGAGCGTACCGTCGGGCTTACTGGAAACGCGCCGGATCAGGTTCCAGATCAATGAAATCTGGGTCCACACATTTACGTTATTGTTGCCAGCATTAATGCTCTTTTAATCTTCTAAACATTATCAGCATCGATCTCCCTCCATATACACATTTGTTTGAGAAAGTGACATAACCACATGGTAGAAAGTCTGAATAAAAATAAATGCGCAGCCTCTCGCGTGGAGGGCGCCGGGGGCCCGGATTATTTCTCGCGCTCAGCTTCACTACCCTCCCTCGAGTTCTGCCTCCTTGGCCCGCTCCCACCCACCCTAATGCATGTTAGAAAGGTGTTCTCTAAGCACCCGGGACTTGACGAAGCACGGACAGTAGCCAGCTTTTCAATTATTAATCCCACCAGCCAGCAGGCGGAAACGTGGTGTGTTCCGCACGGACGTGGGTTGTGTTCAGCCTTTGGGGCTCGGATCCTGAACTGAGCTGCGCAGGGAGGTGGGCTGAGCTGGACCGTGAGCGCGAATCGCGGGAGGGCAGCGTGAGAAAGTTTCGAAGGTCACCACCTCCATTCCTTGGTTTTGGGAGATTATGGAGGGCCAGCGTAGCCTAAGGACGCCCTAGCACCAAAGGAGACACACGCATGTGGTGCCCCTATCAGGAACCCTGCGCACTGCTCCGGCCACGCTCAGCCGCTGCGGGCATCAAGTGGCCCAGGCGACATTTTGGCGGTTGGTTAAGGATCCTGGAGGTTTGAACAGAGTTGGCTCTGGATTGGCCACTGGGAGTAGCTGCTTGAAGAGGGTCCAGCATCTGTCAGCTGTGGGGACCTGAGGCAGGCTTCCAACCAGGCTTCCAGCCGGTTGCCCCAGGAGCTGGAGTCAAAAAGGCAGAAACTTCTAGGGGAACTCTGCTGTTTTCCTGGGGGAGTTGAAGGAAACCACTCCCACCGCCAATGCCTACATTTTCATTTTCATGGGCAGATCATCTGTCCAAGTCTTGATTCTCTGTTTCCCTCCTTACTCGAATTTGTACTTAATTCAGAGATCTCTTGGGCACAAAGTCGGAGAGTGTTTGTTCTCCAACCCGCAGGAGTTAGACCATGCCGTCTCTTGCAGGGTTAATAAAAACTCTTTGCTGGCGGGAGCCAGTTGTGGAAATGTCAAAGAGGCCCGACAGGGTGCCACTGTGACCACTTGCTGTCCTCATCACCCTTTCCGGACAAAGTGGTTCACTTTAAGTCCATTTCTCTAAAATTGAATGCTGGGATAATCTGAGTTTTCCCGATATCGGCTCCCTTTCCCTTCACTTGACACCCCCATCTGTGCATACACCAGAGCAGTGTATGCAGAGAACCGTGGGACGCGGGTGGGAGAAGAGAGGAAGTTCTACCTCTGTGTGACAGGGTGTCCTTCATCCAACAGTGAGGCTTGGGGGTGAGGGCCTAAATCATCTGAATTTTGAGATCCCTCAAACTCTGTGTGCTTGGGCCTCTGGCAAGACCCAGAGGGACCCAAAATGAGAAAGAGAAAGGGAAACAATACAGGAGACAGAGAAAACTAGAGATGGGGGGGGGGCAGGGGAAGAGGGGCGGGGGCGGCTCCATGGGGGGGGGGGCTGGGAGTCAAGCTCAGCCGCCGGTGGAGCCACTGGGCTTGTTTAACCCCTGGAGCCGACCGATGCAGGCCCTCAGCGGCGTCCCGGCGGGGATTCCGATCAATACTCCTTGGCGGAGAAGGCCTCCGCTTTTCTTCTCCATTTGCTCCTGTCCCCTAGCGCTCCTGAGCACATAATACCTACTTACCAGTCCTAGCTTCTGCGTCAGTGTCTGAAGAGACTGATCTACTGACCCCAAACTGAAAAGCCTCCTATGTAATAATAACCACTCAACACACTTGTAGTTGCTGATAAAATGGCCAGATAAAAAGGCTAAAGCTCTTGTCCCTTTTCAACTCCAGATAATAAAACAGACACACATTTGAATGCATGAGAAAGCAGGGTCCTCAGCAGGAATTTCCCATTCACTGAAGGAGGGTGTCAGTCTCCCAGGAAGGTAGCTTCAGCAGTCTTCAAACAAAAAGCTCAGAGGCTAGCCCCAGATGAGTCACCCCTTCCACTCTTCCCCGGGGGTGGTAGGATTGGGGACCCTAGGGAATGGGACTTTCTCCTTCATGCCAGCAACACTTTCGGCCATTATAAAAGCCAATACTCCCTAACAGTAAGGGAATTCCTTGCCACATTACTTTCAGACTTATGTGGTTTTTGGTGGTGGTTGTTTTAACAGCTCTGGCCTTTTCTGGGACGGGTGTGAGGGTGCGGCAGCACTCTGAAATGGGCTGAAGTAAAATAGTTGTCATTCTACTTTCAACTGAATCCCCCAACCCCGTGACTGGCTGCCAAGTGTCCTCTGACCACCTGTGCCCAGGAAGCCAGCCCAGTATTAGAGTTCCCTTAGAGAGGCCAGGTTTTTGTTTTTGTTTTTTTCGGGGCCTAAGACAAAGGGGTACCACAACGTTTGGAATTGTCTAGTAAGACTCCAGTTCATTTCTTACCACTACTCTCTTAACTGCTTAATCTTTGCTAGGAACCAAGAGCAAACTATAAGTGTAGGAGAGGAAGTAAGCGAAAGGAAAAAGTACATTCCAAATTCCAGGCAAAAGTATTTAGAATCTCCATTTGGGGAAGCTCTTTAGGGGAAAGCTAGTTTTCTTTACCTTTTCAGATCAACGATTATCTACTAGAGACCGGAATCTTCCAACAGCCGTCAAAGGCGGGGGTGGGGGTGGGGGGGGAGGATGTGAAGAGAGGAAACGCTCCCTCCCAAGCCTGAGTGAACGCGCTGCTGGTTTTTCACCCTAACCTACTCCGTGGTCAGTAGAACGCACCCCAGCAGCAGTCCCAGGGAGCAGAGAAGCCTGAACTCACAGCTCAGGTAGTGCGTAGTGGGAGACTGGCTAAGAACCCCAAGCATTTCACTTTGTGCACCTATGTAATTCAGTGCCACCACGAACTGTTCCCGGGGGTGGCTTGATGCCTAGACATCACCCCAGTTCAAGATAAGCTCTCCATCCCGACTTGCAGTAGGGTATTGCGTGTCCTCTCAGTGTGTCGCCTGAACACTTTGCCCCTTTTGACCCGCGGCGCGGTCCCGGGGGCTGCGCAATTGCCCCGCGCACAGCACTGGGTTTGTGCGCACAAAAGCGCGCAACTGCGTGCCAGTCGCAGCCACTGCTGCGTCTTCCTCTCCTGCTCCCGCCGCCCACAGGAGGTTTCGGTGCTCCTAGAACAATAGAGGGCTGTACCTCGCAGACCGGCCGCTAGAGGAGGCACAAAGAGCCAAGCCGGCTCCAGAACAATGTAACCAGAGCGTCTACCCGTCCCCTCCCGCGGGCCGTCCTCTCTGCCGCCGCGCTACGCGCACAATCAGCGTCCGCTTAATGCAAAGGCGGAGCCTGTAGCCAGCGGCCAAGATGCATTAACTAACCTGCATCTTAATTTCTCAGCACCTCTTCTCGCGAGCGCCAGGCTTCTCCAGTAGCCCAACCAAACCTTGGCAAATTCATCCCAGGAAACGCTGGGAGCTGGGCAGGGGCAGCCGGCAAGTAAGACAGGGTGCTCTTCACTCAGTTTTTCCTCCCCTGTCCTCCCTAAGAGGTGAATGTGGCAGTCCCAACCTTCGTCCTTGCACTCTCTCCTTGCTGTGAGCAGCAACTTGGGAGCTGCCCCAAGCCCGCTCTTTCGATCCGAAAGCGCCTGCGGCGCCAAGGCCAAGGCCAGAGATGAGCTCAGGAAGCGCTGTTATATCTTGGTCACCAGTTCCCCATGCGGGCAAAGCTATAACTCCTGCCAATGACCAAAGAAGTTTGCCTGATAGAGTGGGTAGGAGGATTACAGAGATCTTTTTTCCTTTTGAAGAGCGAAGTCCCTCAAAATGCCTCCATATAGGGATATAGGCAGCCTGGAAACCTGAAATGTATTGTCTAAATAAGAGTTCAAGTGCAAAGGATTTTGAATAAGGGCAACCCTCAGCCTCCACGTCCTGGAAAGAGAGGGCTCCTAGCAGACACCTCGCACCCGTATTCTGCCTCCCACAACTGGGAAAGGCCGAAGAGAGGACAAAGTTGGCACACTGGAGGAATGAAATGGGGGAGGGGGTGGGTCAGTGACAACTCGGGGGGGGGGGAGGGAGAAAAAAAAGAAAAAGAAGAGAGAAAAGGAAGAGAAAGAGGAAGTGTAAGAAGAAATAGTCGAGAAGAAATAGAAAGTGTATCAGGGAGAGGAGACAACGCAGAGAAGTGGCTAGTCGTGCTGACCTGGGGCCATAAGCACGCCGGAGCCCTCTCCCCAGCAGCCTGGCCATAAGCGACCCCCTTGGCTTACCTGCCAGGCGTAAGGCGGACATACGCTGGAACTCGGGCTCCTGCAGCCACTTCCACATCCTGCGGAAGGTCTCCCTGCCAGATTTGAGTTTACTCCACGGTTTTGGGTTCCGGAGCAGGTCGGAGAGAGTCCCCTGAGACCGGCACAGCACCCTCTGCGCAAAGATCGCCTGTGGGATGCTGTAGCGCTTCAGCTCGGCGGTGATGCGCTGGGCCACCTCTTTGGTGTTGATCTCCTCCAGCTGGCCCGATGTGGCCACCTGCGAGCCCGACGAGGACGAGGGTGGCCGCTCACGGCTGGGCGCCAGCACCGGCCCGTGGGACTGAGCGTGGCCCGGGTGGTGCAGGCCATTGAGGTGAGACATCATGGCCGCAGGTGGTGTGCCCAGGCCGCGGGACAGGTGCTGTTCACCGCGGGTCAGCATGGCAGTGTGGTGCGCGTCGAAGTTGGGGCTGAGCATTTTGTCGTGGCCCGGCGGCCCGTAGTTGGGCAGGCTCTGCTGCGCGTTGTGGAGGCCGCCCAGCCCGTTGCCCAGCGGCGTGGCGGCCAGCGGGGACAGGCTTTGGCTCATGCCGGGCATCTCCTTGTAGGGGCTGTAGAGGTTGTTCATGGCCGGGAGCCCGCGCTCGTCTCGCATGAGAGTGAAGCTGCCGCTGACGTTGCCCGACAGGCGCTGGTGGTGGTGGTGGTGGTGGTGGTGCGGGTGGTGGTGCGGGTGCGGGTGGTGGAACTTGTCCGACACCGTGGAGATGGGTGGCAGCGGCTGGAGCGGCGTCAGCGTGGTGTAGGTGTTGCTCATGCCCATGCCGGGCGGGGACGAGTCGCAGGACATGCTCATGGCGTGATGGAGCGGGATGGAGAGCTCGGGCCGGTAGTCGCCGCCGTCCAGGATCGAGGCCATGCTAGTGACCATGGCCGAGCGCGACGCTGCCGCCGCCGCTGCCGCCGCCGTGCCCAGCTCCTGGTGCGCCGTTGGCGGCGGCGGTGGCGGGCCCCGAAGCGAGCCAGCGGCGCCGCGGCCCGCGTGGTGGGGGCTGGGGCTGGCCAGCAGCTCCTGCTCATGGCCCGGGCCCCCGCCGCCGCCCCCGCCGCCCCCGCCGCCGCCCCCGCCGCTGCCGCCGCCGGCCGGCCCGTGCAAAGTGCCCAGACTTTCCATTGTCAGCTCCGGGTTCATGGCGCAGCCTTCTAGGTCTTTGGTGAGGCATCGATAGGCGGTGTAGGCAGCCTTCATTCAGTCCATCGGGGCCCGGGGGCGGCGGGGGCGGCGGGGGCGGCCGGCGGACTGGCGAGGCGCGCGTGGCGGAGCCCAGCCGCGGGAGCGGGGGAGGGCGCGGGAGTGAGCGGAGGGGGAGCTTGCGTGCGGGAGTGCGCCCCGGGCTCCGGCGGGCGGGCGCGCCCGGGGTGGGGGCGGGGTGGGGGCGGACGGGGCGTGCGTGCGGGAGAGGGGAGGGGGCGGGGAGGGAGGGAGGGATCACCGGGCCCCGCCGCTCGGGCCGGCAGCTGCCTCGCCGCGTCTTAGCCCGCTCCGGCGCCAACGTCTTCTGTTTGGGTGAGCGGGAGCTGTCCAGAAGGGCTCTGCCGCTCTCCCGGGCAGCCAACCTACCCTCCCGGAGCCGAGCGGGGCTGCGCCCGATGGGCGCCGCGATCAGCCACTCCGAAGCCGCAGCTTCCTCGAGAGGCGGGTCTCCTTAGCGCAACCACCAATGGGTGATGAGAGGGCGGGGCTGCTCGTTTCACGTTTGGCTGACGGCTCTGTCCCTTTTTTCCTCCTTTGCCACTGGAATCAAACGTCAAGGAGAGGGAGGGAGAGAGGGAGGGAGGGAGTGAGAGAAGGAAGAGAAGAGAGTAAGGGGAGAAAGAGGCGAGAGTGCGAGCGAGGGAGCGAAATTATGTTAAAGATGCCTCTCCGTGTTCCTCGTGGGCAGCTGCGATCTGGGGAGAAGGACATTGCTCCAGTTCCCTTCGCCTCACCCCAGAGCTTTTCTTCAGACTAGTAGTAGTAAGCCGGGAGGAAACGACTCCTTTACGAGCTGCTGTGAAAACAAACACACGTCTCCTACCAAGCCACTTTCCAAGCTGGGAGGTAGTTTGCCCTTATAAAATGCAGTCGCTAATATATTCTAATGCAGGATAAATTCCCGGGATTGGAGCGTGCATAATATACCGGGCAAAAGGAACTCCAGCGCCCTCGCTGTCAGCAAGCTGCGGCTGGCGGACGAAAGCCCACGGGCGTCGCGGGCCGCCGTAATGCATGCTAAGTTAACACAATAATATCATTTAATTACTCGATGAGTCCATAAATCTCCCAGTTATGAGGCTTTAGAAGGGCCCTGCTAGATTGCAAAACAAAACTAGAAATCCTGGAGCTACGGTTTCAAGGTGACCAAATGCACACCCCATTAGAGACTTGGAAAGAAGTGGTGATGGTGTGTGTGTGTGTGTGTGTGTGTGTGTGTGTGTAAATGCGGGGGTGGGGAAGCGGCAGAATGGTTGCCATGCATATGGCGAGAAACTTCTCCTGGGGGCAGAGTATATGAATCATTCGTGACCACAACCCGAATCTTTATCTTTCCCCTAACACACACACACACACACACACACACACACACACACACACACACACACACCCCTCTAATCCCGATACACAGACACACAGACACACACACACACCCTCTAATCCCGAGAGAGGAACGCCGGATTGGCAATGGGTAGATGACTTGGAGCTTTGGCCAAAATCTGTTTATCCAGACCAGAGCCTGGGCGAGTTCTAGAATGCTCACAAACCGCAGCTTTAAAAAAAAGTCCACCTTCGTCATCCCAGAATTTCCGCTGTTTAGTAACCCCGGGTCGAGGACCGGGAGCCCAGCCGCAAGTGGAGATACCCGTGACCCGGGTGTGGGTGGAGGGGAGCTTGAAGACTGAGAGCCACCTGGCACTGAAAGCCTTAAAAAGTAACATTCTTCCAAAGCCGGTTGCGCTCTGTTTGCCTCCGAAGATTCAAGCTAGCTGAGGTTGCGCAGATGTTGCCTTTGTTTAAAGAGACAGTAATTAAGGACAGGGTGGACATAAGTTTGAGAAGCGTGACCTATTTTCTTTTGATCAGCTGTCAAATGAAGAGCAGGGGGTCTCTTTAAGACGGCCCCCCTCCAGCCACTTCCAGCTGTTAGAGAAAACTTGATAAGAAAACAAGGACCCAGTCTGAAATACTGTATATGTGCTTTCCTGGCGTTGGAAAAGGTTTAATTCATTTGGAAAACAGTTCGCAGTCTTGATGACCTTTTTCACTGCCCTCCTCTCTCTCCTAGCTACAGACACTCCCCCATCCTGTCACATATATGTACAGTGACGTTATTCATAGTTCAACTTTATTGAACTCTGGCCAATACCTTGCCAATTCTTTCAAATAGCTTCTTTGTGATATCAAAGCCTGGGTAAGAAAGCAGCCGATCCCCTGCTTTTCTAGATATACTTTTCTAAGCACTCACATCTTTAATGTCAATATACTAGACAGGTAAAATAACTCAATTTTCTGTTTCTGCCTTTTCTTCTCCCTTTCTCCCTCTCTGCCTCTTCATACTTCTCTCCCCATCTTATGTATAGTAGGGGCTGGACTCTGGGGATAATTCGAACGAGTTAATGTTTGAAATGCACACCGAGTTGAACAAAAGTTCACAAGAGTGCAATCTCCTGCTGGTCCAGAAATGCTCAGAGACCGGAATGGGGCAGGAGAGGAAGTAAGGTTAAGGAAGAGGTCCATCTGATGTGCCCTAGGCAGACTCCTCTGCCTTAGCTTCTAGCTCAGGGAGTGGTCAGTGACCTCAGGCTGGGACAATGGTAGGCACTGGCTCCATACAGAAACCTAAGTATATAAATTTCCATTTAAATAATTTTTTTCAAAATGATAAATTCATTTCCCAGGCCACCAAGATAAATCTGCTCCAGGGAACTGCATTTTGGTGTGCCTGGGAGCAGTCACGTGCTGGGGAGTTGAAAGGTGAGTTGCATATTCTCGCTATCTCCCTCACTCCCTCCCTCTTCCCTCTCTCCCACCATCCCTCCCCCTTCCCTCGATCAATATTGGCGATCTCAGGGAAATCATGAAATCGTATTGGCTTCTTTGTGTATAATTTCATTGAGCTAGATTAAAGCAGATTTTTCATGTTGTTTTTCTAATGGTGGTTTGAGGTTTTATATTTCAACTCAAAATCCATTTAAAAGGAAAATAAATGTGCTTGTTTAGGCAGCATCCTATTTTTTTTTTTTTACTGAGTTAGGTTTTCATGCTTTTCCTCCTTTATAAAAAGGAAAAATATTTCCTATTTCTGGATAATTTATAAGGATATCAGTACTGATCAGATTTTTAAATGTGTTTTGAAGTATCTTTGATGTTTCTTTCTTCATAGTTAAGAAACAAACAGGAGTTGCCTTCTATCTGCCCCTTAATTTATACCCATTCTTTAACCTTCAGAAGTTCTGCGATTCAGAATTTTTTTAATATGAAGTTACACTCCTCTTTCCCTCTTCCCTCAAAATTTGATTCACAAATAGACTGTGTAGAACTGAGGTGGTGGAGTGTGAGTTCAAACAGTTGCACTAATAGTAGAATGCTATTAAGAGTAGGATATTCATTTAAGAGTAGGATGCTATTAAGAGTAGGATATCCATTTCTTAGCATGCCACATGGGCAGGTCCGGTTTTCTTCGACATCAGACACCTAAATGGGTCAAAGCTGTCAATAAAATGCAGCTTTGAAAACAACTGCATTTGTTGCATCATGAAAGGGAAAAAAATCTGAACTTGAGTTAGCAATTGCAGGAAAAGATGAAATGTTTACTGTCAGAGCTCTGCATATGTGTTTCACACCGAATTGTTTTTAGACTCTGAGTGGGAGAAAGGGAGTGAACATTCAATTAAAACAGAGTCCCTATAAATTATTCAAGAAAAAGAAAATAAACAGATCACAAGTAAACCCAATCTGGATAAGGGCCCAACAGCTCTGTTTTTACTAAACAACAGTAACCACGGTCCAAATCCCAGGACAAGGGGGTGTTGTTTATTTCCACCCAAATATTCAAAATCCTGAAGAAGGTTTTTTGTTGGATTGAACACATTTGTGTTGCAACTAGGTTTATCAGGGCAGTACAAAAAGACATAATGGTGGGCTGATTTGGACTATTTTATTTTTGTCCTTCCCAAACCATCTGGCGTGTGAGTGTAGGGGTATTGATCAGAATCTGTGAGCTGCAGACCCCATGCCAATCCATAGCGTTTCTGGCAATCAACGGAGCCCATGAATTGCAGCTGTCTGTGTAGCTCCCGAACAGAAATCTTCAAAAAAGTCCCCCCCTTATCAACACATCATCCGTTCAGGGGTAAGTCAATATCATTTCTTTGTCATTCCGTGAGCGAGGATTAAGCAAGAGAAAGTTTTTGTTGTCTGTTATAGCTGCTGCTGCGTCTGCCCTTTTTTTTTTTTTTTTTAAAGGAAGGAGAGCAATTTTCTAGCCATTGAATGGTAATGGTTTTCCAGAAAGGCCTCAAGCGTTTGTATGACTCGGACAACAAATGCTGTTTCAATATTGTGGGGGAATTTTCAGGGGAGGGGGAGATTTCTTCTCTTGCTGTACACAAATAATAAGAGTGATCATAAGGGGTTCCTTTTAACGAAGGAGAATTTTCTCCCCTTCTTTGAGCCGCTGGTGATGAAGACAGCGCAAGTCTCTGTGATCACACTTGCAAATGGACGGTGGGTGCTTGTGGCAGAAAAGGAACCTTCAGAATTGTGGCTGTTTGATATCTCCATTATCTTCAATTTTGCCTGAAAGCTAGAGCTGGTTGAGCTCTGGGAGAAGAAAACTAAAACCGAAGCCCATACGCCACTAACTCCCTTCGACCTCTCTGCTTGACACGGTTCAGATTTCTGTATAGCTAAAAAAAAGTTTTCTACGTGGTGAGGCAGAACTGGTCTTTTCCCTCTCTCTTCCTCGTCGAGATTCCTGTAAATCGAAAACGCCCTTAAAATAGTTGGCCAGGGGACTGCCCTTAACTTTTTGGTTGACAAAGGGCACATGACACCCGAGTTCGTGTGGTGTGGGTGGGGGGAGAGTTGGATTTTGTTAGTGTTTTGCCCACCCTCATCTGGCCTTTTAAGAAAAGAAAAATAATGCTACTGGAGCCCTGTAGCGGCGGAACCCCGAGACCAGACTCTGAAATCGAAGGTGGGGTGGACACGTTGGAGGCGAAGCCAGCAGTACGCAGCCTAGGGAAAAACCCACCACCACCACCGCCGCCTCCGCAGTACCGACGCGGAAGTGGGCGGGCTTGGGGGAGGGGAGCGGGAGAGGACCCGGCACCCCAGAGGTAGTTGGTCCTGCTTCCCGGGCGGCGTGTCCGGAAAGGCGGCAGCAGCCTGAACTCGAAGTGCAGCTAAGCTAAGGTGCTTGCAGGTCCACCTTCCTAGTTTTAAAGAAAGCCAGGGACTAGGTGAGCCGACCTTGCTCGCTCTCCTCCACTCTCATGGATGAGAGACTAGTGTTTTGTGTTCTCAGGGACACACATGCACACGCACACGTGTCTGTCCGCCGTCCCTGCTTTCTCAGGGTTCCCCGGCCCCCTCCCGGGAAGAATTTAGGCGAGAGTGGGCGCCCGGGCCTCAGGTCCCTACAGAGGTGACTGTCGCCTGATGCGGGCACACCTCCCTCCCTTCCCCGAATTCGGGACACACACAGACCCTTCTCTGGGGCTTTCTTTCCGGTTCTGCTTTTTGTGACTGCCACTACTGCGTAAGTGTGCAAAAATAATTTGAGGGGAAAAATTCAAAATCGTGATGGGGAATTTGAAGATACGAACCTGCGAAGATCAGGGGGTTTGAGGGTGAGGGGAAGTGGAAGCATAACTTTTAAAGAACTTAGCTTTTTCTCTAAAAGAACGTTGCACTTTAAGAAAACAACTTGTTTCCCCAAAGCCAATAGCCTGGGTTTTATGTTGTAAAGGATCGGCAGTCCTTTTTTCTTTTTATACTGGATTTCCAGAAGTACAATTCTAGTATGCTTGAAATAAAGTTTTCCTCTTCTCCAGTTGTCACTCCACAAAAGAAAAACTGGCGTGAGGTCCTTTTGTTCAGGTGAAGTTGTGCATGAAATCTTTTTGTTGTTCTTCCAATGGGAAGGCAAAAGTTGCAGTTGATTGTAAAAAGGACAAATTTAACTCTCTGAAAGTAGAGCTGTTTTCAAGTTGCCCTGAGACACTAACCACAGACATCGCTTTTTATTTATCACTGTCTTCAAAAACGATCATTTATTTGCTGTGGACAAACCATTTTTGATTGAAGATTCAAAATTGTTTAGTCATTAATACAAACACCAAACACTTACCTTCTCAATGAAAATAGGAGCGTTTAAAAATATTTTTGTATAATTTCACTCGTCTAGCTACCGTAGAACTACAAAACAAAAAAAAGAAGAAGAAGAAAAAAAGGTAGAGCATTAGGAAAAAAAGGAACTGGCCTGATTTTAAATTTAAACTATATTTCTGATTTCAAAAGAAAACATTTCCACTCGAAGACTAACACAACCAACCGAGGGGTTTAAATATTTATGCGAAACAGGCATTTTTTTAATCACGATTTTTTTTTTTTAGTTTAAGTTACCAAAGAGTATCAGCTCCCAAGGAAATGAAATAATCGAGTAAACGTGAGCAGCTTTTTCAAGGCAGATCAAAAGAATAGAGCACATTCAAATCACTTCTTTGGGGAGCGTTTTATCTTGGGAAAATCGCCTCGAAGTCACTTGTTAGGAATTTTGAATTGTTCTGCTACCAAACGTGTAAGTAAAAGCAACTCAAGCCGACTGCAGGGTTCGGAGGCGCCGTTTGGTCACTGTGGGATCGTGGTCTTTGGAGGAACCAGACAGGGTCCCCGCGGTCCGCTCGAACCCGCGCCGTGTCGGGTCTGGCCCGGCACAAGTGATCAGGCAGAACTCGGGCTCCGAGGGCACCCCGCCGCGGGGCTCGGGAGAGCGCGGCCCCGCGGCGCTCATGACTCGCGAGAGACTTGGGAGACCTGTTGGCCTCGGTGAAGCGAGTTCTCCGCGGTCCAGAGGCCGGCGTCGAGGCCGCGGGCGCCGGTGGCCGCGCGGGAGGTGGCGGCGCCGCTCCCCTGGAGGACCGCGTCGGGGTGCTGCCGGCGGCCGACCCCGCCGAGCCACGCGGCCCAGGGGCCCGCTCCCAGCGCCTCTCGGGGAGGAAGCTGCGTGGCCCGGCGGCTCGGGAGGCGGAGGGAGCCGGCCAGGATTGATGTCTAAATCAATGCCGTTTCTAGGCGCTTCTCTGCTCCTCTCCATCTTCCTCAAAGGCAAATCGCCTCCCGAGGGTGGCTTTCCTCTCCCTTCGCAAAGTCAGTTCGAGGAGAGTGTGGACCAAAGAGGAACGCAGCCCCACGCCAGGCACCCGGCAGCCCTGGGGAGGGGGGTGTTTGGAATTAAGCACCAAGACGGAGCGAAATTGCTGACCTGGAAGCCAGGTCATGGCCGAGCGCCCTGCGGGTCCCCGCATCATCCTCCTTTGCCCCGAGATTACCCCCATTCATTCCCTATACCTAGATTTCGCTTTCCTCCTACACCCCAAAGGTGATCGGGCGCGCACCACCATCCAAACCATGGCACAGGCCGAGGCCTGTCCCATCGCTGCTCTCCCACCTCCCAGCTGAGCCCCCAATTTCATGGACTCCGAAGGAGAGACCCCCTAATTTCCGATGCCAAATCGGACCCTGCTCAGGCAGGCCTGGCGGCTTCTGATTTAATTATTCACTGATGAATTAGACAGCTGCAATTGTCGTGAAAAATCAGCGGCCACTATTGATTCCGGGAACGAGGAGGGGGTGGGGAGGCCGCGGGGTGCGGGCGAAGAGAGGGGAGTCCGACCGGCCTTCGGGTGCCCTCGACCGGGCGACCTGGCCTGGGCCCGGCCCCGGTCTAAGAGGAGAGCTTGTCTGGTCGGGCGCCCGGACTCAGAAGCTCTCTTCGCACTAGGCCCAGGGGGACCGAGGTGGTCGCCTGGGGGTCAGCCAGGCCTGGTTCTCCGCCTGGGGTCTGCTCTTGCCTCCTGCGGAGAAGAAGCAGGGGAACTGAAGACAAAGGGCAGGAGGGCCGCGAGAGGCTGCCTCCAGACTGGGGGGGGGGGAGGGGGAAGGGCGGCCTGGAGGGCAGGCGCCCCATCCTGGCGCGGCTCCCGGGTAAGGCACCCGCGTTCCGTAGGCGGAAGGCCGACCGCGGGCGCTTCCGGTCCCCGCTCACCCTGGCGCTGATCTGAATACCAGCGGGGCCGCCCACCCGGCCCCACAGGGCCAGGGTTCAAGGCTAGGAGGACCGCGCCGTCCAGCGTACTCTGCCCTGCGACCGACTAGCGGACCCGGGGGCCCCCGGTTCCTCTCACGTGCCGTCTCCTCGTAGGCAGGGTGAGACCTGGCTGGTCAGATAAGGGTGAGTTCTCGCTGGCCCAGCAACAAGTCCTAGGGTCCTCGAGGCAGGAGCCAGGAGTTCCGAGGGCATTAGAGGCGGTTGCCTCGGTTTTGTTCCAGGAACGAGTAAGGAACGTTTGTCCTGAGGACTGTCTATGTGTCCTCAAAACAAGGAGCTGACACAACTGTGTAGCGAATACGGGCTGAAAACCAGCCATTGTACTTATAGTGGCGCAAAAAAGTAGAAGGATTTTGATGTATTCGGGGTGTGCGAAGAAAAGCTTAAAAGAATTTGTATTAGCAAAGTCCTGGAAACCAGGGAAGTGTAGTCTTTTGGTATATATGTTTTACATCCCCCTCTTTGGTTGCCTTCAAGCCATGTGACTTTCCATTACAACGTCAAATTATGTTTTTATATTACATTTTATAGGAACCAGAAATTACACAGGAAATGTATAGACTCTGTAGAGCAGAAATATTAAAGGCTTAAAGCTCCTCATCCCCAAATGTGGGTCATTTTTCTCTTTCTCTCTTCTTAAAACTTCTTTTAAGTATTTACTAGGTTTTTTTGTTTGTTTGTTTTTTGTTTTTTTGTGTTGGTGAAATGCGTTCTTCAGGCTTTCTCCTGGGAAGAGTTGAGCTCTGGTTCCCTGGAGATCAGATAGAGAGTCCAAAGGGACCTCGGCACTACATTGCCTGCTTCATAATCCATGGGGCTGAGTATAGGTCACTGAACACAAAATGGCCTTTCCTCCCTTGCTTGCCCAGATGATTTAATGGATTTTGTAATGGTTTTCTAACTAGCAGACTGGGGAAACCTGGCTTGGAGACTTTGCATTTAGCACAGACCAAATACACAATGCCAAATAGATACAAATGCTATGTAAAGTTCTCTCTGCCTTATCTAGACAAACTAATAAATAGAGAGGTGGGTTAGGAATGTTCAGAGACCCTGAAACAACATATTTCAAACATGGCTTGTGATTATAAATGTAGAAAGTCCTTTACATTTTCCATTCAGTTAATTCTGGACTTGACAGAGCTTTCTGAAAATCCTTTAAATAATATTCTGTATCATCTGCTGCAAAACTATGGTGTTTGATTTCCGATCCAGTTTTTAATTTCCCGGTTCCCCTGCCCCAACTCTTTTTTAAGTAGGGGTATTGGGGGTGGGGAGGAGGGATGACTTTCAGGCTATAAAGTAGAGGTGAGTGGTAAGGACTCACATATCAAATGAGGTTAGATAGACTCATGATTAAAGCAAAGATCTGAGTGCTTTGAAGGGACATGGTGTTTGCCTTTGCAGATGCTTTTCCCTCAGACCCTGAGCTTCCTGCTTCCAGTACCTCTGTGAATACTAGCCTATAACTGGTGTCCGGTTTCACTTTTAGACTTTTTGAAGACATTTGCATATTTAATTCCTTTGAAACTTTTTTTTAGTCTCATACCACATGGTAGTATGTACTTAACACTTCTTACTCTAAACTTCTCTTTTTTAGAGTGATTACATATTAAATCACCCGTTACTTAAATGACATTACTCATTGTGGTAACTAACATTATGAGATATCCTGGCATACTTTGGGAAATGATATCTAACATGAGCCTAGATTAAAAAATTTTTTTAAAAATCTCTTGCATCAAGAAAAGCTTGGCTTGGTTAAATACTGTAACTCAAGAGGAACATAAATGGGGCAGCATCCATTTATAATAATAAGAATATGGAAACTGTAAGCTATGATACAGAAAATTATGATAGCCAACTGGTTAATTTGTTTATTTAAGAAATAGTTATTGAATACCTACTCTGTGCTTATTGGGGTTTTTGGTTGCAAGGATGAAAAACTGCCTTAAATTAACGACCAGAAAAAACTTCCATGAAAGAATGCAGGTAGCAATGCTGGAGATTCGAGTTTGGAGAGCAAGCAGCACTCAAGGCTAATAGAGGCAGGAGCAAAGTCAGGGTCACCCCATATGATAGGTAGTGCCCTTAGAAAGCCTCTGTGGACGCTGTCGTTTCTGTTGCTGCTGCCAGGAGCGACTTCTGTACATCTCTAGACCTTAGTATTCCGTCAAAGAGAGCCAACTGGTGGTGTCCTCTCCAAGGACATGTGCCAGATCCTAGTTGCCAAAAGGTGAGAGGGGCCCCCTGTATTTTACCTAGACTGTACTCTTCAGGGAGTCACTTCAGAATAAGGAGGCTGTTTGGATAATGTGGCAGCCAAAAAACCAAAGACAAACAAAAGCACCCAGAAATGTTACCACATAGGTGCTGGGGATAGAACATGAGCTATTCCATGTGACCCCCTGCTCTCCTGTGTCTTTTATTTTAGTGCAGTGATGGTGGTGATTACTGTTCTTCGTCTAAAAGAGAAGAAAACCACAAAGACTTATTCAGACCCCAGCTCAAAGGTATGGGCTGTTTCCCTGTTTTTATTTTTCTTGTTCTTCTTTGGATATGGTTGGATGTCGGTCAGGAGAAGTTAGACATGACTAATTTGGGGATGCTGGGTCTAGCCAAGGTCAGTCTCAAGGTCAAGGATGTGGTAGAAACAAACTCTGGACCTGGAGGTAAAGCCCCACATTCTAGTCCCAGTCCTACTCCTGCGTGGCTTTGAGCTCCTTCCTTCAGAAGATGTTCTCCAAGGTTCTTCCCACACTTCAAGTCTGAGTTGATATAGATCCTTTTTTTAAATTCAAAATTGAGTCTTTTTGATGGTTGGGTTAATTTCCCAAGGACTTTTGAAAGAAATATCCTATATTTGAACCCAAGTAGTTATGGGGCTTATTTCTGATGGGATAAATTTTTAATGTTTAACTTCATATACCAACAAGTTCATAGGATTCTCTTTTGAAAAATGATTTTCTTTTGTTTCTAATTTGAGCGATCTAATTCAGGGGATGGAATTTTTGCTTTAAGTTTTAAATTATAGTTTGGATTTTTGGTTCCTGTCACTAATTTCCAGATCAGGTAATTTCTTTGTTATCACTGTGTTTTCATGTTGCCTTCCTGAAGGAAGGAACTGAAAACAGGATGAGAGGACAGAGACTGTCAGATGTAAAGTGAGTAGTGAAACCAGAATTGCTTCAGAATCTTGTCACGTTGGGTGTTAATGTAAATTTTTGACTGAGGTACTTATTTTGAAGTGAATTTGAAGTTTGATGGAAAAATTACTTGTCATGGGGAAATCCTTATTTAAACCCTCTTTCGCCACAGTGAAACTGTGGTGATATTTGCTGTATCATCAAAAGTGTCCTCACTGGAAAGATGTGGCGACAGTTTCAAGGGTCATGTTTAATGTTTGGTTTGTTACACAATATAAGCAAACAGCAGCAATCCTGAATATTTTGTATTCTTGGTATTCTAAAAAATAAAAAAATGGATGTTAATCAAGTGAATGCATATCCAACCAGCATCACTTACCTTGTAAATGAAACCTCTGTCTTATCAATTTTAAAAGTAAATAATCCTTTGGAAAACCAAAGAATCATTCATTTAAAAATTTATATACTGAAAATATCTTTCTGCATTTTGGGGTTGCTTACAGTAGTGGGTAATTGAGTGAGGTAGATGAAAAAAATGTGGACAGTCGGAGGAGTTACATTTGTAGGAGTTTATTAATTCATAATGGGGTGAGGTTTTTTCCCTTGTTTTTTTCTCCCTTCCCAATGTCACTCCAAATTCTACTCATTTTTTAATACTATGTAAACTTTCCGGATGAGAACTATAGTATGGAATGGATTTCATGTTGCAACTCTAGTGTGTGCGTGTGTGTGTGTGTGTGTGTGTGTGTGTCTATGTAAATACCAAGAATACAAAATATGCAGGATTGCTGCTGTTTGCTTATATTGTGTCACAAACCTAATGTTAAATAAACACGACCTTTGAAACTGTCTCTACATCTTTCTAGTCAGGACACTTTAACCACACACATACACACACACATATTTCAGGAATGATATCTTTCTATATGTGTATTTATACATATATACTATATGTATCAGATGAACATCTCTCTCTGTAGTACACGTACTATATAGTATATAGTACACACACCCATTTCAGGAAAGCTGACTTTCTAAATGCTCTATTGTGGTCAAATTTGTATTTGAAATTAATGTGTAGAGCGTAGTCTGATGGTTCTGAGGTATGTTGTTTTCTTCTCTGTAGAGAAGTGGATTTTTTCTTCTCTATAGAGAAGAAGCGGTTTTTTGTTATTTGTTTGTTTTTTTCTGCTCATTTGGTAAGTGCCTTCTAAAGCTTAGTGTTATTGTGAATGAGGTTCATTGGCTGTTTTGGATAACAAGTGTTCGAGGCACTGTTCTAGAGGGAAGTTTCTAGTGGCATGCCATAAGGCTCTTGATCCTGTCTTGTTCATATTTTTACTAAAGTCTTTACTGAAGGTTAAAAGGGATACTTTTCAGATTTGTAGGTGACATGGAGCTAGCACTCACAGCTAGTATATTGAAAGGTGAAATCAAGATTCAAAATGAAATAGTGAATGTTGGAATGAAGAATAACATGATGTATTCAGTAATTTAACAAAGAATGATATAAAAGTCCTTTATTGAGGATGAACAATATAAATAAGGGGGTGTTCCTGGATTGTGACAACAATGCATGTGGCCAGATAGGGGTATTCATTTATTATAAATGCAAAATGATCCAGGAGTACTATACTGCATAAAATGGTGAATATAATTTTAGACTACATTAATAGAAATAAGAAATATAGCTTACAAGAAAGGTAATAGGTTCTTTGTATTCTGGGGTGGCTCTAGCTGCCTCATTTTAATACAGGCATTGATAAAATAGAGATTAGTTTGGCCCTCAGGATGTGAAGGAAGAGAAGACCAAGCTTTATGTGGAAGTCTTACAGCAAATGTTTAGCCTAGAGAAGAGGCAAATGATGTGGCAGAGCTGTCATGTGGCAGAGAGGGTAGAGTAGTTGTTCCTGCTCCCTAGGACAGAGTTGGGATCAAAGGGTAAAAGTGACAGAGGAGCAGACTTCAATTCTAGTAATTAAGGTTGTCCAAGGGTATAGCGAGTTGCCAAATGAAGGGTGAATTCTTCACCCATAGGGGTATTCTGCAAGGGCTGAGTGACTACCTGGCCAGGTTGTTATTAGTAGAGATAAGCTGAATTAGGTAACTGATAGAAACAGAGATCTGTATGGTTTAATTCCAGAATGTGATGAATTGTCTGTTAAAGGAAACAATATTATGAAAGTGATTTAATATAGATGATTTCAAGAGATAGATTGATATTAATATTCAAGCTTGTAATAACTTTAAATATACATGGTAGAATATTTTGTTTCTAAAACCATTGCCTTATTTTGTAAAAAAATATAACTTTATTATTTTTTGTCTATTTTTAAGATCCAAAAAAACTCTGAAAACCCAGAGCTTTCTGGCTCTGGGAGACAATGTCATGTTTTTCTGGCCTCCATGGAGGATTTAGTAGAATCAGTTAATGACTTTCATCTTATAAATCCTTTCTATAACTATTACTCATTCTGTAGACATTTATGGAGTGCCTAATCCAGGCTGGTCCTAAACTATGCAATAGTGTTACAGAAATGATACAGAAATGAAGGAGATGAAGATGGTAGCCTTAATATGCTCACATATGCCTTTGATCCTCAAAACAATCTGTGAGATAAACTGGGAAGATCGTATTTTTCCCATCTTAAACATGAAAAAATGAAGTCTCAGGAAGTTAAGTGATTTTTATGAGTCACAGATCCAGTAACTGGCAGAATAGGACTTGAATTCAGGGCTTTAATTTGGAATCATTTCCCCCCTCCCGTTACAGTAGCATCTATTTTTTTTAAAGATTTATTTATTTATGCATACAGGAGCTGGGGTGTAGGCCAGAGGTGTGGGGAGGAGGGGTGAGAGGATTCACAAGAGACAGAGTGGGGAGCAGAACAGGTGGATCTACTGAAGTACACTGCTGAGGGGAACAGCTGGTGAGACAGGAGAGGTCTGCTGCACCATGTGGGAAGCTCCCTGGCTGGGGATCCAACTCATGCTTCAGTGGCTGCCTATAGCTTCATAGGCTGAGACTTAACCCCTTGTGCCACCAGGGAGGCCCCACAGTAGCATCTATTGAAAACCTATTTTTGCTGTCAAATTGTGTCTTCTTCTCACCCAGACCCTATCGTGAACATTGACTTTTACTTGGTTGCTCAGAATTTGTAGCCACTTTTTGTATTTGGATCATTCACTGTTAAGTGAGTTTTTGTGGGAGATTGGTCTCCACACTGATTATGAAAGTCAGAATGCCCAAGCTTTCCCATTTCCCAGCCGGAACATCAACCAAGTTTAGCCAGTAAGATTAATCTCCCTGGAGGAAAGAGACCAAAGAACAGAGGGGTGGGGCCAGCCTCTCTCTGTGCTGGTGAAGGTGGTGTTCTGTGTCCAGCAGGGGCAGCTCATCAGCCATGCTGTTGCTCTGGCTGCACTTCCTCATGCCTAAACTTCCTTGTTTTCAGATCATTTTCTGGGCGAGCTTCTCACCTTTTCAGTCTATTCTGTGAGCCACCTGATCTCCTTTTATTAAATTTGTCTGCAAAATTTTGGCTGGCTGAGCCTAAAAACTAAGAACTTTGATTAGAAGACATCTATATTTTAGAAGAGGCAATGAGAATTGATCAGATTTTGGATATATTTTAGAATGAGACCTGACATTTATGATGAATGCTTTAAAATCTTTGTCTGACACTCTAACATTTCTGTCGTCTTCGTGTTTTTGTTTGTGTTGAGATTTTCCTGGATATTTGTATAAGTAACTTTCTGTTGAAACATGGAAATTTGGGGTATTATGTTGTGAAATTTTCATTCTTAGTTTAAGCCTCTGTTTTAGTTGGCTCCTCCTTACATTTTCCAGGGAAGGATAAGAGGACTTTCTCGTTATTCACCAGTGCTTGTAGAGCCCAGGTACTTTCTGAAAGGCTGTGAGTAGAAATTATGCAGGTTAAAGCATGGAAAAGGAAAAATACAAGGAAAAAATGTAAAAACTCTACGTAGCTCAATGGAAAGACCTAACATATGTAAAGTTGGAGTTCTAGAATAGCAGGAGGGGTAGGATGGGATAGAAGCATTATTTGAAGAGAAAATGGCCAAGAATTTTTCAAAGCAGATGAAATACATCATCAGTTTCAAAAGTTCTCTGTATCTAAAAAAAGATAAATGCAAATGAAATTCTTATAATGAATGGGGGTGGGGGAAGATAATGCAATATTTTCAAAGAATCCAAAATGCAATTGGTAGAACAATTAGTTTGAAATCAGAGGCAATAGGGCAGTGTCTTTAAGATGCTGGGGAGTGGGATGGGAGGCATATCTAGATATTTATACTGACTGAAAATGTCCTTCAAATGTAAAGTGAAAATAAAAACATTTCCAGATAAAATGAAGTAAAATTGAGTGAATTTGTCATTAGCAAACCTTGGAAGTTCTCACAGAAGGAAAATGATACTGCATGGAATCACAGAAATGCAGGAAGGAATTAAGGGTATGGGAAAGAATACATGTGTGGATAAGTATAAAAAAACATTGACTATACAAAACAACAGTATGATGTGGCATATTAAAATTATATAGAATTTAAATGCGTGATGAAGTCAGAGTTGGGAAGTGGGGTAAATTTGAGTTTTACTCTTCTAATTTCAGAGCATTTCTTGGGAAGTAGAAAAAGGATGAAGTCATTTTAGGTTGCCTATCAGATTGATCATATTTATTTCAAGGAAATAGCTTATGTGATTATGGAGGCTGGAAAGTCTGAAATCTATAGACCAGACCAGCAGGCTAGAAACCCTTAGGCTGGAGCTGATGTTGCAGTTTTAAGGCAGAATTTTCTTTTTCAATTTAACATAAATTTTGCTTTATGGCCTTTCAAATGATTGGATGGAGCTTGCCTACACTGTCAGGGTAGTTTCTTTCACTTAAAGTCTGCTGATGGTAGATGTTAACCACATGTACAAAATACTTCATGGCAACAATTCAAGTGGTGCCTGATAGAATAGCTGGGTACTATAACCTGGCAAAGTTGACACATAAAACTAGTCATCACAGGTTGTAATATGCTGATTGTATTTCTTTGGCTAGCTATTAAAAAGATAGTAAATGAATCTACCACAATTAATATAGGGAGGCATAATCCAACAAAATAGGATTCCGCTTGGGCCTCCTAAGTCATTTGCTACCTATAACTACATTTATTTGGGGCATGGTTTTTTTTTTTTTTTCCAATAGAAATAATGAGATCACTTTCGCTTGATATATAGAGAGACTTTGGCTTAGACATTAGCATGCCAGTGTCCTTGTCAGAGTTCTGTGATGGCTGACCACATGACTTCTTCATGCCTCAGTTTTATTTTTTTGTCAAATAGAATTTAATACTCATTTCACAGGATTTTAAATCTTGTTATATTGGAATAAATCAGAAGACAGCTGTGTGGAGATTTGAGCCTAAAATCCTAAGTTCTAGTCCTATCTCTTTTACAGACTTTATGCCATTAAGTCACTTTTCCTAAGTATCTTTTTCTGTCTATGAGAGGGTTATACTCCCTCCTAGCATTCTGCATTAGGAAGTAAGATTATCCCCATTTTATGAAGGCAATACACTAAGATACAGAGAGGCAGATGCATAAGTAGGAAGTAAGATTTGAGATGGCTCTGGAAAAGAAAGCTGTTTGTCTGATTCATAGACACGAGGTACTAACACAGAAAAAATAAGATGGAGATGAGTGTTAAGGAATAAAGTTAGCTTTATAGGAAGGGGAGACAGAGTTTAGGGTTGTTTAAAGATGAGATTCAATGCCACAGGCTGGACTGATGGAGTTTTTGCAAATCTAGCATTTGAGTGTTTTTTTGAATTTTGATCAGTGTGTATCATCATAATAAAAATGCCAGCATCACAGTGCTTCAGTGGCCTGGAATCCAGAATCCTAGGATCACTTTAAGGGGGCAGAAAGACAGGTTTCCAACTTGCAGCTATTTGGCTACATTCAGGTCCCACTTAAGAATATTACCCGGATTTAAGTTAATCCTCAGAGGATTTTGGTTCCATTACAAATTTTGAGCAAAGGATAGATGTAATCCTTCATTCTTCATTTAATAAAATATAAAGGGAAATGGGTGCACACACACCAACACCCTGAAATGGCAAATGATTAGAAATAACTTGATTGAAATACACCCAGACAAATAGAAATACATTTGAAATTATTGGGTGACATTTAAGTGGTTTGGGAAAATGTAGTTCCCCCTGCCCCTTTGAAGTCAGATGCAAAAAAAAAGAAATCTGTCTTTGACAGAATATTACAGAGGCACTTGCACTTGCCAATCAAGAGGGTGTCAAGGCATGTTATTACCACCGATTCCTGCCTTGCCAGTCAAGGGAAATATTTTAAGCATCTACTAAGTAGCACACACTGCACTAGTTGCTTTGAAGTTAAAATGAAATGTTCTTATTAAGGAGGCAAGGCTAAACTTTTGAAAAAGTTAATAATATTACATATAAAATATATTGTGTTATAATCATAATTGCTGACATTTTTGTACCATGTTACAATTTTCAGAGTAGTTTTGAAAACATTTTTTTATTTCACACCAGCCATCTATGCAGTGTTGACTGATTTCCAGATGTCATAAAATATTATCTCATTTAGTCTTTCCAAGAACCCCATGAGGTGTAGGTGCTGATATCTCTACAGATAAGATCTTTGTGGCAGTTCTGAGAGCAGTTAGAATAAGCTTTTAAAATGGATTAGGAAACAGGTTCTTGGCGATTAAATGTCTTCTGTAAGGCTATTTGACTTCAGTCTCCTGGTCTTCTTACTCCTTTGTCATGGAACAGTCTACAGCGATGCCAATATGTAAGCTCTCTTAACTGTCCTTAATGTACTGTTCATACCAAACGCTTTATTGATATGAAGATTTATATCTATAGTCTAACCCTCTGTCTTGGAAGAAGCAGGATATGTCGCAATGGGTTTATTTAATGACCTGTATAGCTTCATAGATTTAGACTGAGACCTGGAGGGAGCATTATCCACCCAGATTTTGAGAAGGCAGGTAGATTTGATCAAATGGAGAAATTGTTTAAGGACATGGAGCCATGACAAGAAACTTCTTTCTGTTCCAGTGTGGTCTGTGTTAGCCCGTGGTGCTGGTGGGAGCTTGGCTGTCTTGGTACTTGGAGACAGTGTCTCGCAGAAAGTTTGTAGCCAGTATATTCAGGAGAGATCTCTGTCAGGTGGTGGAGAAGACAGGACTGGGCAGAGGGAGAAACCAGACTGTATTTCTATGGCAGTGGGGCCCTCAGTTAATTTTGTCACTTTGTTTGCTTAACTTCTTCCACCAGAGATGCTCTCTGCTGAGAATTAGCATGTACCACAAAGATCTTCGTTGTCACGCTCTCTCCTATAGGTCATCGACATGCCTTTTCCATCCCACCTCCTCAGGCTTCCAGATTAACTTTCAGATTAAACTTTAGGTCCCCGAGTAGCCAAGTAGATCATTGTCCATGTGTTAATTCTGGCCTCTGACCACTTCTCTTTATGCACAGAGTGGAGGATCAGTGCATCACTCGGAGCTTTGCCCTTGGGGAAGATTGCTGCTTTCTGGGCCGCCCTGTGTAGCTGTTTAGCCTTTTCCCTCCTATAGCACCCATCCTGAGACACTCCCTGATGTGGCCACGGGAGACGGGCTGGTGCAGCGGGACTGGGGGTACGCGGGTCTGTGTCACATGCAGCCAACTTGGGCTCTCTGAGCCTGCTTTTGCCTGATCCTGCTGGACCTCCAGAAATTTTATTAAAAAGACATGTTACCATGGCATCAGGGTTAAGGATTTCCTGGGTTAAGGATTAAGTGAATTCTTGTAAGAATAAGTGCTGGTACCAGTTGCCCGTAGTTGAGCTACGTCTAGGAAGTTTGGCCAAGGACTGGGGAGAGCTACGGAGCCAACACAGTGTCCAGGCAGGTAGGGCTGGTAGAGGAGAGATTATAGAGGGGGAAATGTTTGTTTTGTTTTCCCTTTTTATACAATTTTGTGTTCAAATGTTTTTATAGTGAAAGTTGGAACTTACTTGGATTTTGGTGTTCAAAAGACAGATCAAAATCGTAGCTCTGCTGCCTTCCAGCTACGTGACCTGAGGCAAATTATTTAACCTGTCCAAGATTCAGTTTGCTAGTTAAAGATTTTACTTCCTAGTACGACCTCATAGGCTTATTGTGAGGATTAAATGAGGTATTCTTTGTAAAATGCTTAGCTTCATGCCTGACATATAGGAGGTACCCTCTGGTACTGCATAATTGACTGGATAAGTGATCATTATTTGGAGCTGGTGTGTATAGAGGGCCTGGTGCCATACTGAGAGAAGGAAAGGTCAAGGGGGAGAAGAAAAAGGGCCAAGGTGAGCGAGAGTCCCTTCAAATATCAGACACTTTGCAAGATAGGAGGTGTAGGGTCCTAATAATACTCAGATTCTTGGAACCGTCTAGAACCATGATCCTGTGTTTTCTGGGAAATTGTAGGGAGACTTGGAGATTTGTGTTGTGGGGGTTGAGAATGATGAGCAAGATCATTTTCAGGGGTGGCCCTGGTGACATAGTTATATTCCCTGAAACTCCTCTTCTTCCAAATCCTCTATCTTGCATTTGAGATCCCACCTTCTAGACATTATCCAACTTGATGGCCCATTCCTCCCCAACCTGTCCCCTAGTTCCCTGGAGCTCCTCTCCTCTTCTTCTCAGGACCTTTCCAGTATGTTTCCTCTGTTTGGATTGTCATCCTGTCTTTTCTGCTTATCAGATCCTTCTCATTTCATTTCCTTCATTCAGACTCTGGAGTGAAACCAGATCATGTGAATCCTTCTCCTTGCCCTTCTCCAGGTTACTTTGTACCAAATAGACAGCCCTCCCCGCCCCACCCCTGCTTAGCGCAGGATGGATCTCTGCTTACCTTACTATTTCTCTGTAGAGAGTTATATTTGTGGAGAGCAACCATCACAGTACAGGCTCATATATATTTATTGGATAATAGCAATTTTTCTACTTAGACCTTCCAGCCTATAAACAAGGAAGTCCCCATGTAGAGAATCCCACTTCATTTTCAATGTGCCTTTGGAAATGGCATGTGAAGTCCCCGAACCTCAATTTTATAACTTAGGATTTGTGGTTTGATCACTTAGGTCCCTTCCAAGTAAGACAAGCACACAATTTTGTGAACTTCAAGGCAATACCTCGTATGCTATCAGATGTTTGCATGGCTGGCTTCTTGTCATTCAAGTCCCCGACACTTCAACATATGACCCTGGCTTTTACTTTTAGGTAATGATAAGTACTAGAAAGAAATTGCCTTCCTTCTTCCCATCTTTCTTGTTTATTATCTTTCTCTCCTCACTAAGGTGTGAGCCACAGGAGGTCAGAGCCCAAGTTTGATTCATGTCATGTCACAACATCTATAACAGTGCCTGGCACATAGTAGGTGCTCTGCAAATATTTGTTCAATGAATGAAAGTGAGCCATTAAACTGGGTAAATCCAATTACACTTGGACTATTAATAATTAGTTTAACCTGTAGGGCTCAGAAAATGGGTTTCCTTGTAGGCTGTAAGTCCCTGGGCAGGAACATTTTCGTCTCCATTTTGTTCCTTTTGCCTCTGTATTAGTGCAGTAGCTTCTTATTTTTTTTAAAGATTTATTTATTTATGCATACAAGCTGGGATGCAGACCAGAGGTCTGGGGCAGTGAGAGGGTTCATCAGAGACAGAGTGGGGAGCAGAACAGGCAGATGGATGGAAATACACTGCTGAGGGGAGCAGTGGGCGAGGAAGGAGAGGTCTGCTGCGCCATGTGGGAATCTCCCTGGCCAGGCATCAAATTTGCACCGCAGCTGCTGATGGCTCCATCAGCTGCGTTCAACCTGTTGCGCCACCAGGGAGGCCTGCAGTGGCTTCTTAGAGCTTTACCTTCAGGAATTGTACATGACAGCTCTAGGCTTGTGGAGATGATTTGAAGATTTGGTTGAATTTATGAGTTCTTCAACCAGTCTTCTCTCCCTTTCAAAGAAAGTCTGAGGTCATTTAGTAAACCTGTTGATACCTTTTCATCTCCCACTGGCTGGTTCATCTTAATCTCTGGTTTATAGGGTCTCCCAGTAGGTTGGCAGCTCATCTGTAGTTAGTTCATTGGTTCCATTTGCAGTGCTTCATTATTTTCAGAGAATAATCATATTCACCATTGAGCACGGCTGCAGATCTTACTCTGCCAAGATTCTGGAGATGAAACAGCTTCTCAGGTAAATGCTTGCTTGAGTCCCAGAGCTAGTGGAATTCATTACCCTTCTGACATTGAGTGTTTTGGGTAGGCGGTTGTCTAGAGCAGCTAGGACATCTAGGATGGAAACAAGAGTCAATCTAAGTAGCACACTAGAATAGGACCGGGAGGGTAGGAGGAAGACGAATATGTACCAGACCATGTGCTGTGCACAATTATCTATTTACCCCACTGGCAAAACAAAAGAGGAGACCAATGCTCATTGACTTAAACACTTGTCAGTGATTTGACTGAATTAGTAACTCAGCACAGACATGGCTGACATCAAAGGCTGTGACTTTGTTAACTCTTTCGTGCGGTGCCCAGAACAGTGCCTGGTGTTCATTGAATGACTGGATATTCACCAGACTTGGTTGTACTTCATTGCCATTTCCATCTGAAGTCCTCTTTCCACCCCCCTCCAGGGTCTTTGGCCACTTGGCTTCCCTCTGCCTTTGGTGCTTGCTAGCGGGTGGGGAGGGTGTCAGCCAGTCTCTTAATTCTCTGATCCATGTTTCACCTTCGTACTCAGTTCCCCACCCATCTAGACCTTGGGGTTTCAGGCCTACTCCTTTCAGGACTTTTGATAAAAGCTGATAAAATAACATGTAGTTCAATGTTTCTGGTGTTTGTCATGCATGGCCAGGGTCCTTCTGGAAGAATTGCTTCAATGCAAAGGCTTAGGTCTGATAACAGGCATTTTAGGGACTGTTACTGTTACATAGAGGAACTAGACTGGGGTAGGGAGGGAAGTTGAATGCCTTTCAAATCATTCTAGGCCAACTGCTGCTCACTCCCCTTGTTCCGAGTGAAGTGAAATTGAGAGGGAAGCCTAGGTGCAAGGAGAGCCTGTGTTTGGGAGACAGAAGGGGGACTTAAGGATAATGCTGCTATGAAGCTGGACTCATCAGCTGGAGGACCAGAACATTTGTTTCTAATGCTGACGAATGAAAACAAAATCTCTTCTCCAGATTACTTCCTTTATTTAAAGAATTTAATGACTAAAACCAGGATTTCATGTTCCTAGCCCTTTAAGGAAATCTGGCACTGTATGTAATAACCTGCCCTATAGGTAGGACCTACCCATTGTCAACAGGGAGGTTTAGGAGCAGAACTTTAAAGCTTTAAAGGTTCTAAAACCACTGCTCCAAAATTATTCCATCTCCCAGCCTTTCAGGTTGCTTGCTTACTGAAGACAGACCCCAGCATGTGAAAAGTGAAATGAACTCGGAGGCTGGCCACTCCTGGTTCTCTCCAAAGCAAGACTCTTTCCAGTGGTTTCTGTGACATCATCCCCAAAACCTCATTGCCTCCTGAGGCAGCCCGCTCAGTCACTTTCAGGAAGGAGGCTAGGAAATCCTCTCCTCGTGAGCGACTTCCACCCGGGTCTGGGTGGGGCCCTGGGGAGCAGAGCCTGTGGAGGGCTCGCTGTGCATGCAGCTCTGCTCTGCCAGCAAAGGCACTCAAGGCACTGTGGAATTACTCAGAAGCAGCACTTTCTACCTGATGGCCCTCTGCTCCTTGCTCCCTGCACACAGAAAGGTGGGCAAAAGATGCAAACAAGAATCAGAAATTTTCTGTGTTCTATGTGAGAGGTCTGTGTGATAGAATCCCTGCGTCTGGGCCTCTGTGTCCTCATTTGAAATTTTCGACTATGTTCAGTGACTGTAAGTACCATAGAAATATTCCCTGTTGTATGTATGTGTGTGTGTGTGTATGTAAGAGAGAGAGGGAGCGGGGGGGTGGTGGGGGAGAGGATGATTGGGTTGGGTAAGATGTATGGAGAGAAGAATATTGAAATCTGGATTATTCTGTATATAATAGACCCTCCTGCAATTTTTGCAGAGTCCTCAAGTAAAGCTGTTGCAATTGCCAAAGCCACAATCACTAAATTTGATTAATCACTAATGATGGACTTTACTTTTCAAATGTCCTCCCCATGTACACAGCATCATTCATACATTTAGTTGATATTTATTGGATTCCACTCAATAGATAAATCTATATCTGATACTCCATGGAACACATTATCTATGCTACCTATGAGTTAGAGATTAACTAGGAGAGAAAAGTCAGTCATACCAGTAAAATCATAATCATAGCTACCATTTAGTATCTACTCATTAGATAAATATTGTGTATTTCGCATACTTTCTCCCCAATCCCATCCTGTAACATTCGTGCAAAGTGATTATTATCAGAGATTCTGCTACCAGGACAGGACTGGAGTCCCAGAGCTGGAACTAGAGTCCAGGCTTTCCTGACCATGTGGCCTCTCTTTTCTCCATGAAGCCATTCTGCCTTTCCACAGGAACAGGGGCAGAAATCAGCCATAAGGCAGTGACAGCAGTTTTGTGTAGAAAACACCATGAGTTCAATCCAGTTCACACAGCCTCAGTGGGCATGCCACACCTTGTGGGCATAAGTATAATCTAGGTAGACATCCTGGAGGAGGGGTTTCCTTGGGTAAATGGTGTAAGGATTGGAGAACTTCAGTTCCCAGGAAAGCTGATTTAGGTTTACCTTAGATTGGTTTTGCTTAGGGATCAAACAAAACTGACAAAGGGTAAAACTCCCTTCCAACCCCACCCCCACCCCTTTTCTCTTCAGTAAAGAGAAAATCTGACTTGAAGGAGAGGGGAGGAGTCCTCTCCCTTTGAGGCTCTGCCTGTGCTGAGGTAGGAAAAATCATTTCCCTAAGATAAATCTTCTTCCTCCCTCTCCCCTCAGACTGGAGTTCCCATCCTGCACTTTGTGGTTTTCACTTAACGAATGTTAATGAGACAGCATTGTAATCACTGGATTTTATAAATATCTCATCCACAAATTGGACCACAAAACCCAAATGAGCCAGCTGAGCATCTATATTCTATGAGCTGTGTTTTCCCCACAGTCTTAACCAAAGGATGTAAAACGTGTTCTTTCTTTGAAGCCATTCAGGCCCATGGGTGTTAGATGCCGAGGACAACTGCTGTCTGCCTGGCCCTAACTCAAGTGGCTTGTTGGGTACGAGCCTTTCACACAGTCCTGGGTGATGTAAGGGATTTAGGCTTGATCAATTATACCCTTTTCAAGTTAACGCTAGAAAAATGAGAAATTGATTTTTTTGACGAAACAATATTTTAGAAATTCAGGATATAAAAATGGGATTTGACCTCTCTTATCAAGTCAGTTATCATCATGATGATTACAGTCCACAATTATGCCATATTTTGTATGTCACAGCCTAACGCCATCAGCTTGTCAGATTTGTTCGGGGAGAGGGTAGAGCTGTGATGAAGCGCCCAGCTGTGCCTGCTTTGTGATGAAGGGGGACCCGGAGGATCCATCTTGCTCGGGAGGTTGCGGGGGCCGCAGGGTGAGAGTCAGCAGACCCCGCGTCAGCCCCTAAATCCTGCTTAATCTCTGCAGAAGACTAAGAAGCAAAAGCCATAGTGAACAATTTTTCTGGCACTTTATATTTTTACTTGGTATTTCTTATTTTTACCCAGTATGCTACTGTTGTTATTATTGAATCATATAACCAAATGCTCTGTGAAGAGATGATGTGTGTTGCAGGCAGTCTGTTTACTTACTGACAGATTAAACTACATAGCAAAGGCAGGAATGAGCTTTATTCACTTTAGTATTCTTAGCACCTAGCTCACTGCTAGGCCCCAGGAAAGGCCTTAATTCATACTCATTGAATATTTGTAACTAAACAATCCAGCCTTGGAATAATCTGAGAATAGCCCCCACCCAGACTTCCCCACTCAGCGGTATGCCCAGCTCTTTCAAATTGGCAAGTAAAAAATGTTGCTTCCTTGCTTTCAGTAGGTCACTGAGAGGTGTTTAACTGACATACAGTAAATTTCAAATGTTAATGCAAACATTTGCATGACCTGGGAAATGAAACAAAAAATAAATAGAATGGAAGGAGGGAGAACTTGAAAGATGTTGCTAAAAACAACCAGCACCTCTACTTCTCTCCAGATGTGGAAACCTGAACGACTGTAATATTAACTTTCTTAGTATTTGTTCCCAGATACTTGACCATTATTTTCTTGGCCATTATTTTCAATATTATTTATTTAATCACTAATTTAAAATGTCATAATCAAATACTGAATTCTTGGCTCTGCTTTCAGAATTTCTACAATAGAACATTGATTTTCTATTCATTCACCAATAATATAAATTTAATTACAGTGGCTTTATATGTTTTATTATCTGCCAAGACCAGTCATTCATTAATATTTGTTTTCAGTTTTTTTTCTTGCATAGATATTAGGCTGAACTTACTAGTCATTTTGTCAAGTAAGGGTGTTGTTTACCTTGTTCCTTGCCTTTTCTTCCCAAAATTTGTTTGGAATTTTGATTGGAATTATTTATTAATTTGTAGGAAAACTGATTAATTTATGATATAATATTGCTCAGTTTGATATTATATCTGCTGTTAAATGCTAAAGAGGCAACACAATATAGTAGAAAAGCAATCAGACTACGATCAAGCTGAGTGGATTCCAGTATCTGCCCACTTGTGCCTTTTTATGCTGTAGTTTTATGTTCTCATCTCAGATGTTGAAAGACATAAATACCTTTATAAGTGTGAGGCTTTTTATAAATGGACTTTCTAATGATTCAGTATCCTTTTATAGAATAACTATGCCCTTCCCTCAGTTCTAGGATTTGGCGTCAGATTGGAAAAATGAGATTCTAACTTAATGTGTAGAGATCCTCTAAATCTGATTGGGCAGTAAGAAGTTGCAAGAGACTATTCTTTCTACCTTAACATAGAGAATAAATTAGATAAGCCCCCAAATTAAGTCTTTTAAGACCCATCAAACACAGTAGCAACATAAGTGCTCATAGATGGATGAATGGATAAACCATATGTGGCCTATGTAGACACACAATGGATTATTATTCAGCCTTAAAAAGGAAGGAAATTCTGACACATGGTCCAGCATGGATGACCCTTGAGGGTATTATGCTCAGTGAAGTTAACTGGTCAAAAAAGGACAAATATTGAATGTTTCTACTTATGTGGGTTTCCTAGAGGAGCAGAACTCTTAGAAATAGAGTGTAGAATGTTGGTTGTCAGGAGCTGAGAGGAGAGTGGGGGAGTTATTGCTTCGTCCATACACAGTTTCAGTTTGGGAAGGTGAGAGCATTCTGAAGTTGGATGGTGGTGATAGCTGTACAATAATGTATATGTGCTTAATGCCATTAAAATGTACACTTACGATGGTAAATTTTGTGTTCTGTATATTTTACCACAATTTAAACAAAACCACCAGGGAGCTGAGGACAGAAGAAAACAAAGGAAATACAACCCAGGAAGTGATGAGCTATTTCTAGGAGGGAAGAGCAGGGCAGTGGGAGGGAGAGGAAAATGCCAGAGGCAAGGGTAAGCATCCAGATAAACTACAGATAACTTAAAAAAGTTAAGTGTTTTATTGAGCTATAATTGACATACAATAAATTTCAAATATTTAAAGTATAAAATTTTGTTTGTCATTGTTACACACCCACAAAACCATCACCACAATAAAAATAATGAGCATATTAACTCTAAAAATTTCTTTGTGCCTCCCTATACTTCTTGTTTAACACTTCCTACCTCTCCTGGCCCCCACCTCCAGGCAACCAATGCTTTTTGTCACTGTATTTGTATTTTCAAAGCTATGTGAATGAATCATATAGTATGTACTCTTAGGCTTGACTTCTTCCACTCAGTACAGTTATTTTAAAATTCATCTATCTTGTAGAGTACAACCATAGTTAATTCCACTTTTATTGATGAGTAGTATTCCATAGTATAGTTCTATCACATTTTTTACCCATTCATCTGCTGATCGACATTTATTTGTTTCCAGTTTTTTTGCTGCTACAAATAGAGCTACTGTATTTGTGCAGAAGTCTTTGTATGGACATATACTTTCTTGGGAAAATTCCAAGGTGGGCAACATATGTGAACACTTGGAGAATTTCAGCAGAGAATTGAAAACAAATGGAAATGCTAGAAATGAAAAATATAATATCAGAAATGAATTCATCTGGCACACTTAATTGCATGCTAGATATAGCAGAGGAAAGAATAGTGAACTCGAAACCTATCACTATCATACAAAAAGAAAAAAATCAGTGTAGAAGGATCAGTGGAATAGAAAGCATTGTAAATCAGTTCAAAAACAGCAACAAAAGTGCTTTATTACATACTTATTTAGAATAGCAGGAGAGGAAAGAGAGAATGAGATAGATGAAATATTTGAAGAGGTAATTGCTAAGAAATTTTCAAAATTGATATGACATTAATTAACAGATCCAAAAATCTCTAAGAAGTCAAAGAAAACCACCCTTAGGCACATATTAACCAATCTGGTGGAAATCAAAGATAAAGAATATAATTTTAAAAGCATTCGGAGGAAAAAGGTGAAAAACAGTAAGAAAATTGTTGGACTTCTCTTAAGAAATAATGGATTACAGAAAATAACAATTAAATTATTGTAGCTAAAGTGCTACAAGAAAATAAAAACTGTGCTTCTAAAATCCTGTATCTAGTGACAATATCTTCCAAAAATTAAGGTAAATTAAAAACATTTTGAGACAGATTTAAAGTTGAGAGAATTTCTACTGTAAGAAATGCTAAAGAAAGTTCTCAAGGCTAGAGGGAAATGCTACCGTATAGAATCTTGGATCTTCAAGAAGATTGAAGACCGCCAAGAAAGATAACTATCTGGATACATACAAAATACCTCTTAAAAATTGTTAGATAGCTAGATCTCTGTCTCTGCACTTACATTTCTTTAAAAAAATATGAACTACTTGAAGCTAAAACAATGCATTGATTCTTTAGGTAATTATAACATGTAGCAGTAGAATATTTGAGATATAGAGCGCAAGGGTTAGAAAAGAGGACATAACTGTTTTAAGTTTCCTGCAGTATTAGTGAGGCTCTATATAGTATTATTAGAAATTAGACCTTAATAAGTTAAAGATGCATCTTGTAATTTCTAGGGTAACATCTAAAATAAAAAAAACAGTACTAAGAATGATCACTAAAAATGACAGTGACGATACAAAGAATTACTAAAAATACTTCATTAACTTTTGAAGCCTGGAAAAGAGCAACAAAAACAAAACAGAAACAACAGAGAAAACAAATAGCAAGATGGAAAATTTAAGCAGATACATATATATAGTTATAGTTAAATGTAAATGATCTGAATTCCCCCTATAAAAAGCAATTATCAGACAGGATAGAACATGCACACGTACTCTTAACCCCCCCCCACCCACACACACTATTAGAATAAAACACACTTTAAAGATAAAACAGATCAAAAATAGAAGGGTGGGAAAATATATACCATGTGGACTCTAAGAATAAGAAAGTTGGTGTAGCTTAATATCAGAAAAGGTGACCTCAAGGGATGTATATTACCGGTTTTAAACAAGGATATATTATGATGATAAAAAGCTCAATTCATTAAGAAGACTTAATATTCCTATGTGTGTATACACCTAACAGAACTTCAATCTTATGACAGAAAGAAAATTAAAAAAGGGAGAACTTCACAAAGTTACACTCATATTTGGTGATTTTACATCTCTCAACCACTGGCAGCAGAAGTAGACCAAAAAATCAGTAACTGAGCTTCCTGAATTTGTGGTTTGGAATTATTAATTTTGGTAAGTTCTTGTCCATTATTACTTAACACTTTTTGCTCCGCTCACGTATTCACGTGTTCATCTAGTCTCCGGTTTTTCACGCCATGGTGGATTTATTTGGAACTATTAGGAGCTATTTCTTTGATCGTACTCAGTCTAGAAGCTTTAATCTCTATGCATTTAAAATTCATTAAAATATATCCAGTAGTTCAGGAGCTGTGTGTGTTTTATTGAATGCTTATACCATTCATGCGGTGGCACAGAAAATAGCCGGCACAAGAAGTGTTAAAATTCTACTCCTGTTTCATTTTCTTATTCTTTTCCTGGTATCCCATTATGCATGTATTGCACCATTTTGTATTGTTCCACAGTTCCTTTTTTTTTTTAACGATTTATTTATTTATGCATACAAGCTGGGGTGTAGGCCAGAGGTGTGGGGTGGTGAGAGGATTCACCAGAGAGAGTGGGGAGCAGAACAGGTAGATTGATTGAAATACACTGCTGAGGGGAGCAGTGGGCGAGACAAGAGAGGTCTGCTGTGCTATATGGGAAGCTCCCTGGCAGGGTATCAAACTCATGCTGCAGTGGCTCTGGATAGCTTCACAGTGCTGCGCTTAACCCGTTGTGCCACCAGGGAGGCCCTGTTCCACAGTTCTTTGATGTTGTGTTACTTTTTTTGATTCTTTACTCTCATTTCAGTTTAGGAAGTTTCTTTTGACATAATTTCAAGCCCACTGATTCTTTCCTTGACCATGTCCAGTCTACTGCTGAACTCATCAAGGCTTTCTTCATTTCTGTTACAGAGTTTTTTTGTTTTTTTGTTTTTAATTTCTAGCATTCCTTTTCATTCTTTGTTAGAATTTCTGACTCCATTCAATCATCCATTTGCTTTTATATGTCGTCTTCTTTTTCCTTAGAGTCCTTAACATAATAAACTACTTAAAATTCCCTGTGTGATACTTTGACAACAGTGTCACATCTGAGTCTGGTCCTGATGATTGTTTATTCAGGCTTCGTTGCTTTCATTTTGTCTGCCTTGTGGTTTTTTAGGCATATTGTTTTGGGTACTAGGAACTGAAGTAAATCAACCTTTATTGCAAGAACTTATGCAAATCTGGCTAAGATTTGCACTGTGTTTAATGTCTGCTTTAGTTACAGGTACCAGAGGATTCAGTTTCTTCTAGTGCCCTTGCCTTTGTGACCTCTTGACTTTGGGTTTCCCTAAGTTCTCCTCCTCAGAGAGGCTATTTCTTATAACTCTTTCATCTGTAAGCTGCTGTTACTATTTTTGGTATTTTCTTGGTGTGTGGTGTTAAGGTAGGGGTTGGGCGCACATTCTAAATCTCAGTCTTTTAATGAGTTTATGGCCTTCACAACTGTTGCTTCAGTGGTATTCTTCCATTTTCTGTTTCCTTTCCTTGCTTTAACACTTTTAATGTATTTTCTTGAAGCTCTGACCTTTGTTGATTGCCATTTTTTCCTCTTAGGCTACAGTGAACTAGAGTGGGTGGAATTCTCTTCCTTCAGTTGGTATAAAGGTCTGGCAAAATTTTTTCCCTGGAGAGTGACTCTTTGTTATGGATAAGGCTCTGCTGGTTGCATTTTATGATGATTATGCTTTCTCTACCTCCTCTGGAGCTATATGCTGCATGATTCTTTAATATGAAGAAGTCCAAGAACAGGGAAAATAACCTATGGGGATAGAAATCAGAATGTGCTTGCCTCTTGGGTATGAGAATTGACTAAAAGGGGCTGAACGGAAATTTCAGATTGATTGAAATATTTTATGTGTTGCTTTGGGTGTCAGAGTGCCAGAGATCATAGGATTGAACACTTAAAATCTGTGTCTTTTTCCTATGTAAATTATATACTCATTGGGTAAAAGGAAAAGAAATCCAGCCTGTAGATGTTGAGTTGGATCTTCCACGTTGTCTCACAGGTTCTGTCTGCACAGCGGCTTGCAGGGCAGTGAAGGGAGCCTTAGGAGGCCTCCAGCCTTCCCTGTCAGTGGGCTAATGCCTTCCATGAATTTCTTGTAGGAAGACATTGACATTTCTAGGTTAAAAACTATTGTTGAAATGAAGTTAATTTCTTAATAGGACAAAAAAAATCCATTTTTCCCATTCTGAGAATATGAAAAAATGAGTTTTCTTTACAATTGTCACTTTTTTTCCACCCAATCTTTGGAGGCAACATGTTAAACTCACAGGGACTATCCTGAGTGACTAGGGTTCTGGCCATTCTGAAGTATAAAGTAATATTGATGGAATTCAACTTACTGAGAGAATTATGGCTGGAGATATATGACTAGAGAGAACCCAATGGGTAATATACATTTGGATATAAAAGCAATAGATACCACAAAATATCGAGGAGACAATTAGAAAGTGCTTCAAAAGTTAGTGAAACCCCCTCAGAACCTGGAAAGGGGGTGGGATTTAGATGAAAGAGTAAGCCTCATGTCCAGAATTAGGTGGGGCAGAGACTCTTGGAAATAAATAAAATTGTTCATAAATAAAGTCAGTGTTTTAGAGCAGGCAGCCTTCCTGCTTTTACTGTGCTGCTCAATGGGACCCTCACTCCTAAATATGCCCCAGTGGATGTATCCTGTGTTAAACATCAGGAGGGGAGGCTGTAGTCCCATATCTCCTGGAGAGATATGGGACAATCAAGCTCTGTGGAGCTTGATTGCCTGGTGGGGAAGTGCATAGACTTTATTAGCTTGACCTTGGGAGGTTAGTAACCCCCTTAGCAGGTGGTAGAGAGGATAAAATGAGATAACACTTAAAATCCTTTAGTGTACTCCCTGGTACATCATTCTTTAAATTCCACCACTACCAGAAACCTCGATAGTTCTTTTTTGTCTGTTGAATTTCTTCAGCAGTCTAGTGAAGACCGTAGATTATATTACATAATATTATTAATGCAATTATATTGCATATAATTATAAAAATAGTGAAAGCAAAGATTTTACATAGTTTTATGTGTTTCCTAAATTAATGCATTAAATAAGAGCTAGTGTTGGCTTTAATACCTATTTTTTTCAAACTAGCGATGAGTAGATGATGTTTTAAGATATCTGCTGCAACTTCATATGATATGAAAATATCTGGGGCTCTGTTGGCAACCATGTCACAGATATTGTTAATATCACTGTGATTTGTTGCCCGCTTTCATAACTGAAGGACATTTGTAAATTTTAGTTCGGGATTAGCCAAAATGAAGGTGTAATATGTTTCCCATCCAGATTCATGAATTCTGTTTAGGGTGAGCAACTGTTTTCCAGGTTCAGGACTTCCAGTGCTTAAAACGTTTCCTATAATCTGGGATAGTTGGCTGCGTAGTGGATCCCAGTGAAGCTGCTCCTCTGAGAGCTGTACCTTGAGGTCTACATTTCTTCTTCAAGAGTAATATCTTACCCCATTGATACCTTTTCATCTCTCAGGAAGAAATGAATTAGCTCCAGTGACCAGACTTACTAAGTGACCTATTTTTTTTTTAAATCAGCTTTGCCTTAATTTATAAAAAAATTCTTTGGTGGTTGTTTTCAGTGCTGTTGGAGTCCTGACGAGTTCATCCCTAGTTATGGCATACCAGTGATTGTTTCAAATCAAGGCAACTGCTTTTTGATCAGAGAAGTCTGAAAGCCAAATACACGAGGGGTTGGCCCAGAAAGCCACATACATAGGCCACTGCAGCAAGGGGGGCGGTGGTGGTGGTGGAGTGCACCTGCAGGGATGCAGGAGGTGAAGATTCTGATGTCCTTGTGCTTCCTCAGCACAATGCCATGCACAGGGGCCCAAAGAGAGTTAAGGGTCTTGAATCTGTCTTTTACAAGCTGTGTGACTTAGACCAAGTCAGTTAACTCCTCTGTGCCTCTCCGATTCCTTTCCATGTTAATATCCTCTGGTTGTCAATCTGAGAAGTCCTTACTTTTGTCATCATTCAGCTAGGACACATCCCTCAGGTCCTATTTCCAGATGGAGAGCAGGAATTTTGCTGGTGTTGCTTGGACGAGGACATTTTGCCCCCTGCTCCCTCCTCTGAGCCAGCTCTCAAGCACCGTTAGTCATGGTTCCTGGAGCTGCTCTTTCTGCCTTGCAGGCTCCCCATGAGGAATGCCCTGGGGTTAGTGAGGCGCCTTGGGATTAGTCGGGCACCTTGGGCATCCAGCCCACATGGGTTGTTTGGAATGACTCTGTGGAGCTTGATATTCTTACATGTGGCTGTGATGGTGTGTCAGCTTTTCTTTTTTATCTTCTATTGTTGGGCTGGATTTTTAGCTGATGAATAAAGACACTTCACCCTGCGGTCCCAGCGCTGCATCATTGGGCTGGTCCCGTATAGACAGGGCTGAGCCTGGGTGTTGCCTGAGGGACTGGGAGTGTGTTTTTAATTGTATTCTGAATGGAAACATTGGGTTTTTCATGGAAGGAGGAGAAAGGGAGAAGAAACAAACTCCTTTCCCCCCAGATCACAGTAATGCATGTTCGTTGGAGAGAATTTAGAAAATTACAGAAAGGCACCAAAATTGTACCATGTAGGGGTTGCCATTGTTTATTAGCTGGTGACTGTTCTTCCATGAAGGCATCTGAGGAAAATGCCATAGTTCAATATCTGAAGGGATTTCTGGATGTGTCTGCTCATGGAAATAGTCTCTACCACTCAGTGAATCTCATGCCTCCATGAAGTAGCAGGTGCTGACTTTTCAGAGCCATTTACTCTACAGGAATGGCCTTAACAACCACAGCAGAACTTTCTGGTTGGGTGGGACAGGCACAGCACAAGGAGTGTATTCTCTTATGTGAAGGCTGCCCAGCAAAGACCACCTGCTGGGCCACCCTCTTTCCCTGTCTCAGTATGAAGCGTTGTCTGCTGATAGCAACTCTGCTGCCAAGGAGACAGGACGAGCTGCCCCAGCGCTTCACAGAGATGAGTCTGAGAGCCAGCCAGGCAGGTCTGAGCCTTTGGGGCCAGCAAACACTCGCCACGGACCTTCCGTGAAGGATTCAAGGCAAGGGACTTAAAGAAGTATGGCCAGCGAAATGTGGGACTTTGCCCTCAAGCAGCTTGCAGGGGTTGAGTTACCAGGTACAGAGCATACAATTCAAAGCAAGATAAGCTAAAGGCCATAGAAGTAATAAATACAAGGGAAATCATCAGTGGTGGGGATTTTAGGTCCAGGGAGCAAGACAATCCCACGTCAGCAGGAAAGCAAACTTGTCTGGGGGAGGAGAATCTGTAGCTGGACACTGAAGAGGTGAAACTGAGGCTATTTCTGTATGTACCACATCTTTTGGTGATACCTGTTTTTGAAAGTTTCAAGTCTGAGGTATTGCATTCATCTATAGTAGTGAACTGGTTTATGCTTTGGTAATAAATTAATCCCCAAATCTTAGTGGTGTAACAATAGACGTTGATTTGGTCAATGTGATAACGGCTGGGGTTGCAGAGTCATGAGTAAGTTTCTGAAGATGCCATTTTTCTATGAGTCTGTCAGCAATCTCCCCACCCCGGCTTCCAGCCTCTCATTCATCACCACTTCTCCCTCCCCGGAGGGACTAAGTCTGTTTTTCTTTCTTTATCACAATGCTTTCACCTATTTTATCCCTTGAGCTTCTGCTTTGTGTTCCCAAAGTGACAGCAGGGGCCAGATCCCCAGGTCCCAGCTCCTGGAGTTACTCTGATTCTTGTCTGACTGCTTTCTCTACGTGGACAGGGGTGCTGTGGCTCCCTCGTGAAGTCCCACGGGTTGCTGGGAGGGCACATCACGAGCTGAGATCATGGCTTGTGCACTTCAATAGCAATCCCTGGTCACAAGACAAGGCGAAGTCTGGAGTCAGAATGACTGAATCCAGGCAGGGCAGATGAGAAGAGGGCTCGCGCGGGGGTTGAATGGGAGGGGGCTATGGGAGTTAGCATGTTAGCCGGGTCAGTGCAGCTGGAAGGAAAGCACATGAGGAGGACTCCCCTGAGACTGACGCTGGGGCACTTGAAGGGGCTGGGCTGCCAGAGAGTTAACTTTGGCCACAACAGGGAAGCAGTGTAGGCGTTCAGCAAAAGGAATATAGGGAATGGTGAAGGTTAAAGAGAATGCCAGAACTTTCTGTCCCTTGTCCCTGATTGGTAGTTGGAGTCTGTTCTTTAGATAGTGTCCAGGTCAACCCAAGCCTCCTGTGTTTATACCAAAGACTTACCTCTTCCATCACCCTTTCTTGTTCTGGTGTTTGCTGACCTGTCCCCTGGGTTAAGCTGGATAACAGAGGGAGAACAGACAGGCCCGGGGTGCTTCTGGTGCTAGTGGATCATTCCCTGGCCTAGGACATCCAGTTTGGGGGCACGTCCGCCATATAGGTCTCCACACCTACCTACATTAAGGCCATTTCCTCTTAGAGGCCTTTGTATCAAATGCCATTTTGTCCCTTAAGAATGAAGGCTCCAAGTCCTCATTCTGGTCTTGATATAATTTAAGAAGCAGAACTTTTTTGATACATACTCCATTTTGAAGGACATAATGTTTCCAATAAGAGGAAACAAATCTATGTGACTATTTCTAATTTTCAATTCAACTCTGACTTTTCTTTCCTTTAAGTTACTCGATCATCGTCCTTTGCTGTCTTCCACACTTTATGAAAGATAGTTTCAGTTTGCCTCATTTCTGAGAAAAATACCTCTCTCCAACTAAATTTCTACCTTAGTTCCCAACAGGCCTTGTTTGATGATTAGGTCACAAAGGTTTCTGGAAGCTAAATCAGACACATTAGTGTTGTGACTAAAGTTGTTTAGATCTATAGCTATATATCTGTGATAACTCTGCAAGATGAGAATGAGTTTTAAATTGATCTTTAAGTGTTGAACAACTGTGGCCACTGAAACAGTGTAGACATTTCCTCTGAACTTATCACTTCATGTCATAGGTTGGTCAACTTTCATATTTTCTCCATACACGATTTCTCCCTTCAATGTGGTTCATGCACCCCAGCCAAAAAACTCACTTACACCGGATCAATATCCTAGCACCAAACATCTCCTTGGTGTGGGAAATAGCCTGGGAGCCTCTAGAATCTGTTGATTTTGGAGATGATGTGTGATTTGTTTCTGAATCTGTTGTTGGAAGCATATCCACTTAGTATTTATAGATACTAGAGAATTTTATGAAATGTAATTTGTATTGGGTGTAACTTCCATCACTCAATAATGCTGTTGGACTTCTGTAATATGCATTTGTTACCTTTGACAGGGAATAATCACACCTGGAAAATGTCTGAATCTGTGCATTGCTGAATTGTGTTCAAGGAATGCTTCCCTGTGAGTCCTTGAATTAGTTGGTGGGTAAGGTATTATTGTAAACGGATGTGTAGTGGCCTGTATTGTGGGCCCCAAAAGAAACGTTCATCTGGAATGTCACCTCACTTGTGATATGGATCTTTGCAAATGTAATTAAGGTAAGACTCTTAGAATGAGATCATTCTGGGTTGGGCAAGTCCAATCCAATTGCCAAACCCAATGGCAAGTCCTTAGAAGAGAAGAGAAGGGGAACCAGACACAGACACACAGGCAAGGCCATGTGAACATGGGGCAGATTGGGGTTATAAAGCCATAACCGAGGCAAGCTACTTGCTGCTGGCAGACACCAGAATCAAGGAGAAAGACATGAAATGGATTCCTCCACAGAGCGTCCAGAAGGAATAAACTTTAGAGACACTTTGATTTCAGACACCTGGCCTCTAGAACTGTGAGAGCATAAATTTCTGTTGCTTTAAGTCACCAAGTCTGTGGTAGTTTATTATGACAGCCCCAGGAAACTAATGCAATGAAGGTTGTCAAATGAAATACTTTGTACACAATAAGCAGCATGTTACTTAAAGCAGTGGTTGGCAAGTCACAGCCCCACGGGCCAAATCTGGCTATAGCTTGTTTTGTAAATAAAGTTTTAATGGAACAAAGCCACACTTATTCAGTTATGTATAATTTCTGGCTGCTTTCCCTCTATACCGGCAGGGTTGAGTAGTTGTTAACAGAAACTGCAAGACTCACAGAGATGAATATATTTACACATATACTTTTTACATATTGTACAAATACGGATTTATTTAAGAAACAGAAGTAGTAGGAACTAGGGAATACTCTACTGACTTCTTTGGCCACCCTCAACATATCTACCCTGAAAATCCTGTATGTTCACAGTTTTAATTTGCTTAGAATCACATTTCTCCTATAGAAGTGGAGATAACAATTTAAAAAAGTTAAAAAACAATGACTCTGTAGGATTTGTGTAGCTTCAAGGTAATTGTTTAGTTCAATCTCCTCATTTTGACTTCCTAGAGTTAATGTGAATTGGAAACATTATTAGGTTAGTAGGATTGAATAAGCAATAAACATACTCTCAGAATAAGGGAAAGAGCTATCTGTCCTTGTATTGCAGGTCCATCTCTCCCAGGGAATTCTGGGTGCTTCTTATTTGATTAGCAAGGAGGATGTGATTGGATGGTCTTTCTGCTTCAGGTGTAAAGACCTGGTAGTTCCTAAGTAAGAGATATAGTGACTGGATTTAAATAGCGCACAACAGCTTACTTATTTATGTACCTTAGTTTAGCACATAAGGAGACATAGTTCTCTGTTGAGGCAGTCATCCTCCGTGATGATGCACACTTTTCTTCTAACCCTTCTGCCCTTTGTAGGCCTTTTAAAGTCTGCTAGGGAAATAAAGATTTAGGAACTTGGTGATTGAACTGCGTGTTTCTGACTGGCTTTGAGAAAGACACCTCTTAGAAAAAAATTCTCTTATCTTTTCAAAAACCACTTCAGGGGTTTACCCAGGGAAATAATAATGAATTATTCAAACATTTTATTTTAAAGCTGTTCATCAAACACTGTCTATAACAATGGAAAATGACAAATTTGAAACAACAATGGAGAATTGGTTGAATAAGTTGTCATGTGTCCATACTGTGAATTTACCGTGTCCATACTGTGGCGGGGAGGACTCCATAGTTACAAAACTAGTTTTCCCTGACACACTTCTTGCTCACTTCTTTAATAACTTAACATTTACTGTTCTCCTGCTGCTTGACCTTTTGGTTTCATCATTACTCTATAAAGAGCTTCATTCTTTATCCCTCATGGATAAAACCTACTTTAAAATGACGCAACAAAAGGAAAGAAAATTCATGATATGGAAAGATGTTCTTGATATATTTTTATGTGGGGGGAGAAGCAGAAAACATACATTATGTGCAGTATAGAACAAGCACACCCTTAGTAAACAGATAAATGTATTAGGTGGTTTTTAATATTTGTTTGCTTCTTTCCTTTTTTTTTTTTTTAAAAAGATTTATTTATTTATGCATACAAGCTGGGGTACAGGCCAGAGGCTTGGGGTGGTGAGAGGGTTCACCAGAGGCAGAGTGGGGAGCAGAACAGGCAGATTGACTGAAGTACACTGCTGAGGGCAGCAGCGGGCGAGGCAGGAGAGGTCTGCTGCTCCCCGTGGCAATCTCCCCAGCCAGGAGTCGCAGTCGCCGCTGCTGCTGACGACAGCTCCACAGCACAGCTCTTAACCACTGCGCCACCAGGGAGGCCCTTCTTTCCTTTTTTCTAAGAACATTTTTATAATAAGAAAATGTTACATAATGATTTAAGTAAAATGAGGAGACTGTCCCTTGAGATATTTTCTTTTAAATTTGAGAATTGTTAGTTGATTATGAAAACAACTTTCCTTTTCTTTAGCTTCCCAGAAAAACTGGCGAAGTGCTTATTATTTCTCCCTAAGAGTGTCTAGTTGGACAAGTCACTTTCTCTTCCTGCTTTCAGTTTCTTCACCTTGAACATTGAATATATTGAATCTCTAAATTCCTGGTCACCTGTGACATTCTGAGTGCTATGAGATACTGTTCCCTGGCAGCCTATTTGTAGAGCTAGCAAAACTCCCCCCAAATAGTGCCCTCAAGAATGCTACCACACCCAGAATCTGAGGCTGGTTTCAGCCACCTCTGGGCCCTTGGGCCCCATGGGCGGCCTGCAGAGAAGGCACCACGGCTTTTGCTTAGACCACACAAAGCTGCTTCCTTATGGACCTGGCAGACTTGGGTCAAGTTCACCCTTTTATCAGCGGGGTTCTCTTATGCTCTGTGTCATGATCAAGCTGTAGCAATACCTTTACTTAGGGAAAATTTCTACTTAAAAAAATTAATTCGTACTAATCAGCTCCAGGCAAAGAGTACCTGCAGTAAGCTTGGTGTCAATTTCCCATCTTGCTGAAGTTTGTGAAATGTTGTTTTAGGGCAACTTAACATTTTTCTGGGGGGCGGGAAGGGGCATCCTCAGCACCATGAATAGTTTGCAGAAAATAAAAGTCCTTCATGTTACATCCGGCCTCTGAAATTTTTACTATCTCTACTTGAATGGGGTCACCCTTTTCCCCCTGTGCCTGCTCTCTCCCTCCTCCCTCACTTGCATCCCAACATTCTTCATTTTCATTTTAACTCTGCCTCAAACAGCAACTTGGAGCAAATCCCTCAGCATCCCTCTCCTACTTGATTATTTGTGAAATAAAATGATGCATGTGACTGTAACTTTCCAGAGTCATGTGTAATTATTAATAATGTTACGGACTATTGCATGCTTTGCATTTAAAAGACCTGTGGGAAAATTGTGCATGGAGGCGCTTTTAGTATTTGCTGCTAGCTCATGGCTGTAGACAGTCAAGTGAACCTTTCTGCCCTAAAAACTCCCAAGGAGCATTCCTCACACACTGAAGATGGAAAAAAGTGAGGATGCACATAATCTTTCATTGGATGGAATGTGTTAGTGTTTTTTTGTGTGTGCGGGTGGTGGTGGTGGTAGGGGTGTCTTCCAAGTGGGTCAGAGACAACAGGCAGTGTTATCCAATGCACAGTAAAACAGTTTATTGAAAAACAGCGCATTCAGTACTGTGTTTGGCACATGAGGCAGGCACATTCACACTTAACAGGTACATTTGGGGAGCTGTCGAAGCAGATCATTGCATTTTCTTCACAAAGTACAGTCACAATATGTACGCAATTACCTCTACGAAAGAAAGAAGGTTGTTCTTGTTCACCAAGAAGGCAGAAGATATTTACATGTTCCTCAGTCCAGCAGTGCTGGCTTCTCCCAGGTCTCCACATCCCCGTCAGGCTGGTGGCGGGCCCCTAAGCCAGCCGAGGCTGCCTCTCACAGAAATGTGAGTCTGATTCTTGAGGGCCGCTACCTCTTCCAAAGCCCAAGAAAGCTTTGGTGTGGTTGGGAAGGAGTGAAGTCTTCAATGCCAGTCCCTCAGCGGCACGTGGCATTTTCCAAAACAAACGCATCAAGTGTGAATGTGGCGGGGAGGGCTCTGTAGTTACAAAACTAGTTTTCCCTGACACACTTCTTACTCACTTCTTTAATAACATTTACTGTTCTCCTGCTGCTTGACCTTTTGGTTTCATCATTACTCTATAAAGAGCTTCATTCTTTATCCCACATGGATAAAACCTACTTTAAAATGATGCTACAATGAAACAGTGAAACCACGCTGGTCTAGTGGGAGAAGATGCCACAAACATTCTTTTGTCTTGACTTCAGGTCAGTGCCGGCACCATGGATTGTCAACTTTCCATGGAAAGCACAGAGGCAGCAAGGTGCGGTAAACTCAGTGGGTGCGAGGCCCAGACTTAAATTTCTGCTAACTTGCTGGGCAGATGAGTCCCCTCCTGCTTTCTGAACAGCAGTCACTTCTGCATCGACCATGTTGGTCTAGAATCTATAACTGAGATAATATCTCGATCTAGGAAGTTCTGCTGTGGCCCTAGATGGCTGTGCTGTGTGAGTCGACAGTGCTGCATGGAGATATTTCAATACTTCCCCCCTGCCTGTGCCTTGGGAGAATTTCAGTGCTAATCACCAAGGCTGGGTGGTTGGATCTCAACCCATCAATAAACCCTTCCCAGGGCTCTTTGCTGCAAGAAAGTTTTTCTGGATAGTAGGGGCTTAGATTTGAATCTTGAAATGTGGTTAAAGAGCATTTCTAACACAAAGGCCAATTATTCTGTCTTGTAAAATGGCCTAGATTTCCAGATTTCAGAGAGAAACCTCCCTTTCCTTTTTATAAGTACTTTAATGATTTTATTCCATCTGCATACATTGACCAATGCTTTCTCCCACTGTCTAGCAATTTTGTTCTTACCCAGTTGTCTCCTCAGCTGAAAATCTAGTTGGAGGGGCTGATTCCTCAAAGCTGGTTTTACTATGAATTTATCTGTAGTAAATGGAGGCCTAGTGTCCAGTCATTTTTGCATATAGCTGTGAATATCTCTTAGATGGATTGCCCATCTCTCTTTTGGGGCCCAGAAAAGAGCCAGAGGATGAAGGGTACATGCAGTGTGTTGTGAATAAAGACATCTCAACAGGTACCTGACTCAATGAAAACAAAAAGCTGCCCATTCAGCACAGAGAAACAAGCTGATGTTGATGACTGTCAGGGACAGAAACAGAAGTATATCCTGGCCTTTTAAATGCAGTGTAGAAAATGCCCAAGTTGAGTTTCAAACTTTTACAGTCTAGAAATGCTTTATAGAACTTGTAGGGTATTTTACTACAGCAAGAAAAATAGAATTGATCATTTATGATCTCATTTTGATATACTATATGCAGAATAAAAACCTATGGCCACTTACTGTGTCTGAGGAATTAAGTACATTTTTTCCCAGCATGCCTTTGGAAAGATTTAATTAAACCCACCTACGAGTGACTTCCATCACAAAAACCATTAATTTGCAAACAAAGACTGTTCCTGGCTCACCAGATTATCTGATTATCTTATTTCTAAACAGTAAGTGGGATCTTTCTTAGAACGAGCCATGAGGAAGAAGCTAGGAAGAAGCGGCATCATACTATAGCTTTATGCCCAGATATGGCAGTGGCCAAATGTTGGTAGGTTTTTTTTTTTTTCAGGGTTCAGCCTTACACTAGCTTAGTTAAGAACAAGGTGTCACAAGACACCTTACTCCCAGAGTTTGCCTAGTGGCTTTTTTCTTTAGTGGTGTTTCTTTTAGGGACTTCACTGAGGATAGATAAAGCCTCGCTTAGCGCACACTCAGGCCCCGGGCATGAGCTGATGGGGCACATTGGAGCCACGGAGCCTCTCCAGGCGTGAGGGGGCCAGGTAAGCTCATTGGATGGCTGTCCTTCCCCTGCTGCTCTGTGGGCACTGACTTCTGGATGCCTATGAATTCTGTGCTATGTCAGAAGGATAAGGAACAAGCGAACATGGAAAGGCAAAGAGTTGGGGAAATAGGCGATTGAGGACACAAAAAAGGTCAGCCAAACATGGTTTCAGCTGGCAGTTAATTAAAGATGGTCAACCTTAGAAATTAGGTAAGTCAAGGCTAGTAATCTCTGAAAGTACTGAGAATTCTGCTGAGAGGTTCCAAAGAGTCATGTGATTAGGAAATATTTTGAACACGTTAGGGCCCTTTACCCTCAAGGACCCAAAAATTAGGTCCTAAAAATTAGTAGAACTAACCAAAATAGAAATGCCTCCTTGTGGGGAGGGAGCACTTGGGAGGCTCCAATGCTAGCTACTTGGTGCTCACGGACCCAGAAATTGTTCAGGCAGTGCTGTGCTGGAACCAGCTCATTCTGGCTCTTGAATATGTATTGTTACATTTTCAATTGATTGATATTGAGTTAGTAGCTTGAAATTGGCTGTGATGACAGTGTTTACACCACTGAAATTGGTAAGTGCTACAAGTTGGGGCTCTATCTTATTCTGGAGCCCATTGTTAAAATTTAGCAGCACACCAAGGAGCTAAAACTGTCTCTGAATCCCACAGGAGAGAAATCAAAGAGCCCTTTGATATCTGATGATTAAAGGCTTTTCCTGTGCACAGCCACGGAGAGGAGCCTGGCCAAAACTTCATTAGGATGGTGTTCAGCGGACCCTGACCCAGGGCATCCAGCCCAATGACCATCTCTCTTATAATTCCCAGTTGGCGTGAGAGTTTTAGCTCCTTAAGCGGATTGGTTTCACTTTGACCTGAGGACCTTGGAATTGTGGGTACTACCTGGAGGTTGAGAAGTCAGGCCCTTTCGGAATAGTTTATTCATGGAATGGCATCCCAGTGGGAACTTCTCTGATTTTCAGTCTATTTATGAAGTCGAGTGACCTCAGATCTGCCTATTAGTTTGAAAAATAAATGAAATATAAAAAGCTTGCCTTGGGGGGAAAGTATATTAAATCTATGTTCCCTACTCTGTCTTCCAGTTTGCATCCATTTTAACTCGATGAACAGTTAGCATTTGCTTATAGATAGTGACTGGACCAGAGAGCCAGAACAGTTGAATGGCAGTCGCTGACGTTGTGTCTCTATTGCCATGTATGTCAAGAAACAGATCTGGTACTAGTTGCTTGGGGAGTGATAAGCATTCAGCAGTTTGATCCTAAGGGCACATATGATTTTTCTGTATATTCTTGGTTCCCCAATGCTGGCCACATCGGGATCACTTGGGAATCTTTGCAAGCTGGCCTTATCCCAGGACATTCTGAGTCAAAGGTCTGGGGTTGGAAGCAAAGATTGTATTTTAAAGAGCTCCTCATGTTAGACAGCTTTGTTTGCCAGTGGATCAGCAGCATAATCCAGATCCTAACCTCGTGACCCCACTATAGTCTCAAGTTGGGCTCAGTTATTCCGTGATAGGCTCTTCACTGTGATTCCACTGTCACCAGCAATAAGAGCATGAGCTTCACTGAGGATAAAACATCTATTCAAACACACAGAACTTGATAATGTCATTACAATAAAAAGGAATTTTAGGAAATAATGCATAATACAATTAATAACATTCTAAAATGTTTTCCATTTCAAATGGTTTTACCTATGGTGCAAAGCAGGGTGGGAGGGGGGAATATTTACTTATTTTTGTTCTTGTTATCAACTCACCTGTGGCCTTGACTAATTGGGGCACAGAGCCCAGCCAGGTCAATCAGGTGGCCCAGACCCTGGCACCTTGGTGCTCCATCTGTGTTTTGCAGCCACATGCACACAGTCCCAACTCTCTTTGTAAGAAAAAGGACAGTGATACACATCCAGGGAGAAGTAGAAGCTATCAATAGATAGATACTTTTGCCTAACACATTTAAACAGTTGGGAAAAAGGATTTAAGGATCCAAAATTACACAGAAATTTGCTCAACCTGTCACTTTGCACATGAAGACCCAGCCCAAATCATTCATTATTAGTTGTACACCTTAGCATATAGAACTAAATGCAATAACGCAAGGTTTGCTGTTGAAATTACTTACAACATGGAAAGCATTGACAGAGGTATTTCTTACTTCAAGGGACCCTTGCTGAAAATTACACATACAGAGAAGTACATAACCATTCTCAGTATACAGCTTTCAAATTATGCATATGTGTTACAAAAACAATGTTTTATTAAGAAGATGGGATCATTGCTTACGATTCGAGCGTCAACTGTAAACTGTCAGTCACTGAACTGTGATTAACCATAACCATGATTTACCAAGGGGGCTTTCTCTCATTCTGGGAGAGAATATTACTAGTGGACTGTTGTTTACTGAGGCAGGCACTTCCTGTTATTGTTTTGCACTGAGAAATAATTTTTTGGGGGGTGGGGGAAGGAAGGAAAATAATGTTCCTCCTCTACAGCTTTTCTAACTTATTTTACTTTCTGTGCCTGCTGTGTGGACCTCGGACCAAAATCACTTTCTCTTTGCTCTCATCTATGGTCATTTGATGCTGTTAAGGCCAGAATTACTAGATGAGGCATCATTTCTCCACTGACTACCTATGCAATCTTGGAAAAATTACTCTGTTTCTCCATTTTTCATTTGTAAAGTCAAGAATTAGCACAAGAGAAGCTCAAAGGCTCCTCTATTTCCAGTGTCCTAGGGTTCTACAATTCTGTGCCTGCTACTCTTGGCCTCAGGTAAACACCTCTTTGCTACCTGGAATGTCTAATAATTAATGCCTTGCCCAAAGTCAGAAGAAATGCTCTTTCCTTCCCTAGTTTTGCTAGCAGATTACATTAGTCTTGGTGCTCACATTCCTGAATAAGTGGCGGCCAGACCAGGGAGGCTGGTAGCCCCATGGTCAGATGCCTGACGCCAAGGTCACAGACAGGTGGCCCAGTGGTTAGGGTCAGCTCTGCTAGGCACGCAGCACTACGAAACGCACAGCACTTTCACAATGGTTAAGGACATTTAAGACACAGAAGCAAAGGCAGAGGAACCACTGACATTTTAATTAATTATCAAATATGGGCAAGATTTCTGACTATGGGAGGAATTCTTGGTATGACAATTTAATTCTGCCTACCCTGGATCTACATGTTTGCACACAACATTCAGAGTAACCAATGAACAATGTGGAGCTGGCATTAAACAGGTTGCTAGATGTTTATGGGGTTTATCCCCTGCAACTGAGTGGGTTATTTGTATAGATGTCATACATAGATACCCACTTAAAACTATACATACATGTTACTAAAACAAGGTTCTGTTGGGATGAACACGTTATTGGATATGCTCCCAGCTGTCATCAGTAACTATTGTGATTTACCAGAATGATTTACTAAGGGGGTTTTGAGGAACTTTGTTCCAATAGCTGAGGATGGACTCTGCTGTGTCCTATAAAAGGAAAAGGATGTATTTATTCGCCTTGTACTAATACAGCAAGCCCAATGCAAAGGCTCAAGGTATTTCTCTATAGTTGAATCAGGAAGGGGGGACCCAGGGGAGTCTCACCCAGTTCCTGCCTTTGACCACATGGGCCTGGAAGTTCTGTTACTTACATTGTCACCTTTCTAACCAGGACTTAGAGGACCCACCAATTCTTCTGGTTGTGATGATGGTTATATGGATTTAATCTTTGAAGTGATCATTAAAAACAAACAAAAACTTTGTATGATCAGCTAAAGGCATTTTTTTTGCTATACTAGAACTGTAGGTCTAGGACATTACTAACAATAGAAATAATAGTACAAGATTTAATTACCAAAACTTGGATAAATGTTTTGCCTACATCTCACCTCTAGTTTTTGCAATGGGAGGGCTGTAAGCTATATATAAAGCATTTATAAATTATGAGAATTTTGGGTAACTACTATGGGAGGGCTTGGCATTTGTTTCAGAGATTTTTAAAAAGTGGAGTGTGGTTTTTCTGGATCAACTCCAGGGAGTCCTGCCTGGAAACCAGGGATGAACCTGATCTCTGAGTCCTTTGAGTTCTGGGAGTCAAGTCCGTTTCCTCAACATTTTAAGCTCTTGCTAAAGTAGTAGATGAAATGGAAATGTCTTCCCTCTGAAGTTAAGATGGAGCGAAGAATGAAATGAGATTTTAAAAATCTCCCTGAACAAAACAACCAACCAACAAACTTGGCACAATGATGAGATCTAATTTAGAGTGTCCACCATAGAACAATTAACTGGCTTCAGGAATTCTGGTCTTTTGCTCTTTTAACCTGTCTGATTTAAAGTGTTGATACCGTCATATTTAGTGAAATCTAATGGGCACAAAGGGATGAAAACTCCAGAGTCAGAGTCTGGCCAATGTAGTATTGGCAAGAACATCACTTTGCTGTAACCAAGTGTACTAAATGCTTAGGAAGAGCCAACCAAACATTGTCAGTTGTCAGTGACCCTAACAGAGCACAACTTGAGGAATACAGTCCCATTCTCCGGAAAGTGACGGGGAACAAACATGGCATGGTGTTGACACCCATCAAGTTCCACCATTGAATTTAAAGATGTTTTTGATTTCTTCTTTCCGGTGATTTCAAGTATTGAGCTGTTTTAGTATTTCCCATTCTGAAACATCTATTCCTATTTCTTCCTATTGATGTGGGTGACTGCCATTCATACAGGGTGGAAGATGTGTCCCCAGGTGGTGACACGTTGAACCTGCATGGCTTTCCTGTGACTTGTTAATATCTGGATCTACATAAGCTGTTCTGGTTAGCTTTCTGGAAACAAAACAAAACAAACAGAATAGGAGAGCTCTCCTTTGGGACCAAGTAGAACATGCACATAGGACTGTATCTTTCCTTATTGTATTTAGTTTAATTTTAGGCATGATTATACCTTCCCAGATAGGGACCAAGAGCTGAATACTGGACTCCAGCAATCTTTTTAAATAGTATTTGCAGGCAGTCTAGATGAAATTTTCTGGAAAAGAACAAGCTACCCCACCCAAATGTATTACAAATGTGCTTGACTGGCATTTGGAAAGAAGAAAGAAACTCTTATTAAAATTTAACATCAACTTGGCCAGACTTAGGGCTCAACTGGAAGAACAAAGTGCTGCTCAGTGGAAAGTCAGAGATGAGAGTGATGTAATTTCTACTCCTGAGACTGAAGTAATGAAAAAGAGAATGGTCAACTAGTTTGTGGCCAGTTCACACATCTCAACTTCCAGGGTTAGATAGTACCAGATCTTGCCACTACACAATGGCTCCTCCTTTTGAAATACTTCATTTGTAGAAGGAGTTCTGAAGCAGTACTGATGGCACTGAAAATGCCATCACCTTGTATTACTCACATGGTGCCCTGGCCTGGTCAACCACTGCTTCCACAATACTCTAACCCTCTGCTTCTCAAAGGTTCTGAGTGGGCAACATGATTATAATGCTTGAGGGTAATCAGGGTTCCATAACAACTTCTAAACACTTTCCTTCCTTTTCCTCTGTATGTCTCAGGCTCTTAAACTGCTTCATTGCCTTTAAAATCTAAGAGCATTTACAGCCCAGTGCTTAGGTTGGGATAGTGGGAGGCACTAAACCTGGCTGGACTGCCCTCATAGGTATGGCAAACAGAGTGGCGTGCCATAATAGCTCTCACGTCAGAAGACTGCCACCCATGACACAGGCTTTCTTTGGGACAGGGAAAGATGCATTACATTCTGTGCTACTTGCCAGGGAGGGACCGTTCTGCTATAGAATGACTGCATGGATGAGTGAGGACTTCGTAAGAGGCATTTCTTATAAAAGTAGTCATAAAGGGGTCCGTCATGATTTGCTCGGTTTGTCATGAAATATCAAAGTTACCCAGAGCTTTGAACACATCAAGTACAGATGCAACACATACAAGAAAAGCTAGTTCAATATGCTTCCTAGAAAATTATTAAACTCCATGATGGTGGGGTAAAATAAGTGGTTTTGAGGATAGAGAGAGGAAAGGAGGAAGAAGGGAAAGGAAGGAAGGGTGGAGGAGAGAGGCAAACCAGTTTTTTATGTTTCCATTTTGAAGAGTCTGATCCCACCCAGGCAAAACTGAGATCCTGCCCAAATTGGCCAGAAGCCTCTGGTTATGAGGACTGTATCTGAGCAAAGCTGCAGAAACTACAGCTGTAGTCCTCCTAAAAAAAAAAAAATGGGAGGCAGTTTATTATTAAAATACAAACATGAAAATACTTCAAACCATTTCAGTAGCAGCATAGTTCCAAATGCAACATTCCTTTTTATCAATCAAGTTTAAGCCATGTGGCTTCCATGCCTCTAAGACCCTTGAAAGAGCCGTGCAAAGAGGAAGAGAAGACATCTTTCCTTTCAAATGGCAGACAATCCTTATAAGAAATTCTCTAGGGTTCTATTCTGAAGACTATTCAATTTGACTTGGGGCACTTCTTAAACAGCCATTTGGCACTTTCTGTTCAGAGTTCTTAGGCACAGTGTGACAGGGACAGCTTGGTGAGCCCTTGCCCATGCATTCGGTACAGCAGCTGAAACTCAGCAGGCAGCTGGTGGGACTCCTGCCATTTGGTGGTAAATTTGGTTCCTTTTTTGTCATAGTAATGGTACGGAAGTTCTTCCCTGGTGTTGGGGTCAAATCCAAAAGGCCAGAATCCATATAAGTGGATCTCTTCACATATTGCAGACGCAAGGGTGTACATAAGGATACCTGTGCTCAGCCGTTTGGGTGACAAATGTTTGTCTTTCCAGTACCTGCGGAACAATAAGTACAGGTGGATTCAGAGGCCAGTGCTGAATGTTTCCATCAGATAGGTCAGTGTGACTGGGCTGAGGGGTGGACGTGTCCACAGAACTCAAACAGAGCTTGCTCAGAATCTGACTTTTAGCCCACAGGATACTTCTGGGCAGGACCAGCTACACAATTTGTGAGACCTAGTGCAAATGAAAATGTGGGTTTTCCTTTTAAAATTACTGAGACTTTTAAGAGGGCACTGGCAGCATATTAAACCACGAGCTGGGCCCTTCTGAGCATTAGAGCCTATGTGACTACACAGGTGTGTGCTTCTGAGGCCAGCCCTGCCCTGCTTGTCCCAGATTGGGGGGGGGGGCCTCTGACTTGGTGCTGATGTCACAGAATGACCTCGCTTCTCATATGTAAAGGGCCCTTGGCTATGGGGTGGAGGTTGCTTAATCTAAGACTCCCCTGTGCCCACCCCCCCATACTTCCATACCCAAGCCTATAATTGAAATCCTTCTTGGGTTTGGGAAGATTGTGGGACCTTATTTTTCTCCACCTTCTTATAAAAAATCATACTCGCTGTTTGTTTTCTAGTGAGGGGTCTCCAAGTCCTTCTTTAGCATTCCAAGGACCTACCAATAGTATCTACATACTTCTTGAATTCAAAAAAGCTAAATGAAGGTGGTTGCTCCTCCCCACTTAGTAATTTGAAGCCTTTCTACCTACACTGTCAAATACTTGAGACTGCTCTGGGAAGTGTGTGTATCATTGGCTGTGCAGGCAGAATTAACTTGTTTATGAATCAGGTTTCTCTGACCAGTATTTCCTTCGAGTCTTCATTGAACCAGTTTCTTTGGCTCAAATTGAGTGGGAGTGGGAATTATGGTCAACCCCCAGGGCTGCTTCTGAAAGGCCACACAGGCCAGTTTCTAAAGTTTCTAAGACCACCCAGTCCCTTCACTATTTGAAGGCTTCAAAGATGACCTTACCCCTTCCAACTGAAATCTGAAATTTCAGTCTTGGTTTTTATTTCTCAATTAAGGAGTTAGAATGATTTCTGACAGTTCCTTTGGTACAGCTGAACTTCATCAGATCCAGAGGGGGCAAGCAAAGTGATGAGGTGTCAAAAGACCTCAGGACAGATTGGTAGGGGGCCCAGCTTCTAATGCTGATTTGGCCCATTTTGGGCAGTGACCTTGTGTAAAGAACTCCTTCACATTGCTTCTCAGTTGACATGACTTTAAGCTCAGGATTTGGGCTACATTACCTCTTAAAAAGATCCTGGGAAATCGATAGAGTCCCAGTTGTTGTCTGTTACCCTGGTTGTAAGGATTACTCGTGGACCCTTTCTCTCAAAGAAAGTTCCAGTTTGCACTGTAACTTATGGCTTCATCTTAGCTGCTAGATGCACACCAGTTTATTAGATTCCTCCTTCAGTGAGAGTCCAATTAAACATATCTTACATTTGGAAGATTTTAAGGGACTATAGGGAATAATCTACTATGGGCTAGAAATCTTTAGAATTTCTTATTCACTAGGCCACCCAGAACCCACTCTGACTTACAGTAATATTTGGACAGTATGTTAGAATATTGGGGCTACTTGCAAAGGAGAAATTAGAGTCAAGACGATATACTCAGGAGATTTAAAGGGGAAAAAATCCTAAAGTAATCTTGCATTTTAAAATGCCACTAATTAGAGGCTCCCACTTGTGACTGCATATTAGAATCACCTGGGGAATTGCTAGAAAATACCAAATACCTGGACCCTTTTGCTCCCTGACCAGACAGATTACATTAGAATCTCCTGAAGTAGAGCCCAGGCAACAGTATTTTTTTAAAGGCTAAGTGATCCTAATGCATAGCCAGACTTATGATTCATCAGATAGATGAAAGTACTGCATCTCAGGTCCATTTGTCTATGAAATGACAAGGGACAACAAGGAGCTCAAAAAGTACTTTTTACATGTTTTAGCACTCAACTCTCAAATTATAAAGGCATCTTATGCAATTTATGATTTATCTGGGAGGTTTGCTAATCTTGAAGAGCTACATAACACCCATATTTAAAATGGATCTTCTGTAAATAACCACTTGATTTGTCCAATTTAGCCATTTTTGGGGACATAGCTATCCATTTAAAGCAAATTCTTGATTTGAGAGTGATTTCTATTGACCACTCTGCAATTATTCCCTTTGGCACTTGATAGGAGCTTGAACTTCCTACTTAGAACTCCTTACCTAGAATAATCAGTTAATTCACAGAAAAATGTAAGTGTCTGCCCTAAAGTACTAAGCTAACCACAACAACTAACTAGTTGGATAGTTCCACCCCCAAGAGATTACATTATTGATTTGCCATCTGGCAGGGTATGAGTTAAAGGCAATAAAATATACACACCTGTTGACATGTTGCATTATATTTCCAGGCCAAGCCAACTGGACCTTTAACTGACCTCTGTGTTCAACAAAAAAGTCAACTAATGTCCTGGTAACAGTTGTTGAAGTGTGGAAGAAAAATGCAGGGATCCAAAGAATGGCCCCATCGAGCTTTTTTAAACTGAGGAAAAAGTTGTTACGGTCCTGAATGGTCAAAAGATTGTTGTAATATTTTTCCAGGATGCTGGGGTTGAAGGTAGTAAGGTTGGTTTTCTTTCCAACATCTCTTTGGAAAGCCTCCGTAGGGGCGAAATTGCAACGGAAAACAAAATCTGACTTATCTATTTCTTGTCCACACCGGCTCCCTGTCAGGATACCACTATTTCCAACCACAGCACAGATGTTATAATGCTTATTCACAATGGGTGACACATCTGGAAGCAGTGATCGGAAGTTATTGCTAATAGAGAAAACATATTTATGGCTGGAATAATCATAGTGCATCAGTTGTCCGATCCGAACACTATTCTTGGTCAAAGAAAAATTTTTTATTACATCGACATGCTGTAGAATTTCTTGCCTAAAATAAAAAGAAATTCATTAAATGCATTCCATTCAAAAATAATTGATTTTTCATTTTATGTCTTATGCTGCCATTTCATTCAGACAAGAAATGTAGGCAAACTGAATTCAAGTGAGATTATACATTCATAATAATTGTGGTCTTTCAGGAGAGGACTGCTTCAGAATCAACAGACAGGTGCTCAGTTCTTTTAGTCATGTTTTAGAAGTAATCCTTTGAGGTTTGTAGAAGTTGTAACTTGTAGGTTCAGCTGCCATTCTTGGCTCTCTGTTCTATGTGAACACTGTATTTGATCAAGGAGGAGGCATAGGCCAAACTGTGTCAGGAAATACAGGCAGACAATTTACCCAGGCCCCAAAGAGCTCACATTAATGCACAAACATAGGTGACTTAGTGTTTGTAACTAGGCACTACTTGTTTGCTATTGGACTGCAGTGTCCAAGGACTATCAAATATCACTGGTGTCCAAATAAGAGCCAAATAGATATGAGTCAGTATATTATCTATTACAGAAATGAAAATATTAACAGCAGTGGGTATAGTTGAATATTTAAGAGAAATTAGATAATCTTATTAAGGTCCTTTGAATAATAGAACAGAGATATTTTCCTACTTGATTACATAGAAACACATTTTTTTTTGAGAACTCGAATCCTTAGAGAACAGGCTATTGTAAATTCTGAAAACATATATTCTAAGAATTCAGAGAATAAATTAGGCAAGTTTAGTACTTAGCATGAAGTTCAAGCTGTCATGTTGAGTTTAAGTAAATTAAGCACCTCTTCTTAAAGTCTTAGCTCCATAAAATATTTGAGAGATAGGTAACTTGTTATTTTGCTACTAGATTTTTCAATTTTAAGAAATAATATTGAATATCCTATATGTTTTGCCTAAAAAGTGGCAGGAATAAAACTAAATGCATTGCATATTATCACTTTACCTGACATTTTGAGATGTTACCGCATGTATCAAGGTATAGAGGAACATAAATTGAAAGCCTTAACACAAAACTTTCAAAGTTACCAGCACTGTTCTTTAAAAGTTGTTACAACAAATGCAAAGTTTAAAATGATATTGGGAAAATTAAATATATAATAAATGGATTGAAAAGAGGGACGTTTTGAAAAGGAAATACTGTTCTGACAGGTCATTTGGGCCACATGGCCTAGTGTGGAATGAATGTTTTTAGTGAGTTAGAAATGTGTTTTAGGGAAAGGTGTAATGTGTTCTACCCATGAAAGTTTTTTGACTTGTCTATCAAATTATTATTGGGTTAAAAAACCAAAAGTTAAAAAAAATCACTTTTGGGGTTTTCAGTTATTGTCATGGACTAACCTTTAGTTAAACCATGTTTAAAATATTTTAATAATTATCACATCATTGTGTATCACCTTTCTAAGAGAACATTTTCATAATACCTTGGATATCAACTGACTTTGTCTTTATTCTGTCATTAGGTTGAAAGAAAAAGGAGCATGCAATAACTAGAAATACATGACCAAAACAGAATCCCCTACATGATAGAATAAGTATTCACACCCCTAATGAGTACACTAGATGGCTCACAATCCATTTAGCAGTATAATAATCCCACAAGAAGGAAGGTGTAATGACTTATCTGGGGTTTCTAAGAGTATACCAGAATCACTGAGGAGAATAAAGTGAATAAATCTCATCCTTCTTCCTCAGCTTCAAACACACACACACACACACACACACACACACACACACACACACACACACCCCTTCATGTACAAATGAGGATACTCTAAGACAAATAATAAGAATGATGTTGGTAGCTTTTACAACATGTTCAACACTGTAAAGGTTTAATGAAAGCAAACAGTCAGAAGCAAAACAAAACCATGCATAAATACCTGCCCAAATTCAGGCTAAGATTTTCACTACTAATTGGTGGAAATGGATTATAGCATTTTCTGTGTGCTTCAAGGAGACAATCCTTTTATTTTTTTTCAGCAAGGGAATGAAAGTGCATTCACTGGTCCTTTTGCAATTAGCATTTTTGGTTAAATACATGGCTTTGGCAATATTAGCCATACTTGTTAACTGTAAATCATAGTGATCAATTTAAGCCCAAGTTAGGGAAGATACTGGAGATAGTATTTTTTCTTCCATTGAAATTGATTTTTTGATGTTCTCTTCTTATGAGAGGGCACTAAATATGTGAAAACAGGTTGCCAATCAGCCTTTGTGAAGTCAGGTCAAGAAGACTCATACACCTGGGGTGAGGGATAGATTGTGGTTTTGGATTGCTTTGGTTTTTTTGAGCTCCAGAATTCAAAACTATCTTTTGGATCATTTGTAAAATAAATATTCACACCCCTAATGAGTACACTAGATGGCTCACATTCCATTTAGCAGTATAATAATCCCACCAAGACGGAAGGTGTAATGACTTATCTGGGGTTGCCTATCCTACCTTTGATGTAAAAACGCTGTCCGATTAAATGTCCACTTAGAAGGTTTCTCTTGGAGTTCGTGGGTCAGAGAATTCGTAATGGGCACAAATGACGGATCTAGAAACTTCAGTGCAAATTGTGACCTGGAGAGGAGCGTGAGTACAGACAAACGTGCTGGCCTCAGCTGGGGGAAGCCAAAGTAGCCATTAAAGTCCAACCCGCTGGGGGTGGGGAGGGGAAGGCAGCTGGCACACGTGCTGGTTCCATCCCGCCCCAGATCCCCCCCGCTCATTTAGTCCACCCTCAGTTCCCCACACACACCCTGGAGGAAGAAAGAAAACTAGGGAGTTACGTCTCCATTGTCCATCCCTCAGGTGCGGGAGAGACCATAAAATGGCCGTCTCTCCAAGAGCAGGGGCGGGAGCCCCGAGCATTGCCAGAACCCGAAGCACGGCGAGGATCAGGGAGTCAGCACCGCGGACAGCGCCACGCCACCGGCGAGCCGGACCTTCTAGGCCCCAGCGTCCCGGTGATTGATTTTTGGAGAAGGGCACAGGAAACCCGAGACCCAGGGGAAGGCTGAGAATGGTTCCAGCCTTAACCTCTTCCTTCCCGAGCCTAAATTGAATTTACTCCCCATCCCTTAACAGGGGACCCCCGGAGGCCGCTGGCCAGCTCTGCTTTTCTGCCCAGGTGGGGCTTCTCTATGTTTCCACCCCTCCGGCCTGACATTGACCACAAGTTGCAGTTTATATTTGCCACCCGCCCTTCAAGAGGCCCTGCTGGGAGAGCTTCCAGGGGTCACAAGTAGGGGGAGGGCCTCTCGATGAGCTGTGTCTAGCTGTGCCAGGCACCTTCCCAGCCCAGCCCCGTGGTCCGCGGTGACTTCGACCAGGGGTGAGAGTAGGCGGCCCTTAAGAGGCTCACTTCCCGCAGAGGGCGGGGGGAATTGCAGAAATCCCGGAAAGTGGGGGTTGGGAGGTGGTGTTGGGAGGAAGGTTTGAGGTAGAATACCCCAGGGACTTCGTGAGCAGAGACCCGCGCATCCTTTGATGGGGTGTGGGTTGGAGGGGGGGAAAAAAAAGGGAGGAGAGTGGAGAGGAACGCAAGGGAAGTCCGGCGCCTGCGCCATTAAATAGCCTCTGGACCGCTTGGAGCACCAGCCGCCTTGTCTGCGGACAGGACGCAGCAAAGGCGCTCACCTCACGCGGGTCCATGTTCGTATTCACCACCCCCTCCCAAGCACACACATTGCCTCTCCCTCCCTACACCATCACTCTCTGTAAACCGTCCTCCTGTTTTTGAAAAGGGGAAGGGATTCCGAGGAAGAGTAGGAGAAAAGGCAATCGCATCCATTAGTCCAAAGGCTTTTAGAAGCTTTGGGTTAAAAAACATGTATACATATATATGTATAGAGAGAGAGGAGAGGGGGAAGGGAGAGTCAAAGAGGAGTGGAAGGACCACGCAGTTATCTTGCCCAAAGTGTCTCTCAGAAACCAAAACAACCCTCCTCTCACACCCCTCCCCCACCTCCCATAAACCAGATAACCTGGGGCGCTCAAATAGAGGCCCACACTCACCGAAATCCCGCGTGGAACATGTACATTCGGGGCGCCCCCCGGCTGGCGTACTTGGGAGTGGTGAAGATGTTCTCCTTTTTCAGGGACACGTAGCTGATGAGCGATAAAATCAGCAGAGCAACGCTGAGCATGACCAGACCCAGTACACTGGCGACCCGGGCCATTTTGCAATTTTTCATTCCGGGCCGGGCTGGGATCAAGGAAAGCGGGGAAATCGGTCCATTGAGCAGCCAGCAGCTCGCTGGCGTGTTAGTGTGTGTGTGTATGTGTGTGTGTGTGTGTGTGTTCGTGCGCGCGTGTCAGCGTGTGTGGAGGGGGAGGGAGGCCGGGCAGAGGAGTCGCGAAGGGCCGGGGGTGGGGTGGGTGGGGTGGGGCGGGCTGGAGCCCCAGAGAGAAGCAAGACCCCCGAGGCAGGGGCGAGCTGGCGGGGAGGCAGAGCAGGAAGATGGAGGGTCTGCGCGGCAACGTGGCGATGGAGCGCGCCGCGCTGTGCGTCTCCGGCCGCAGGCTCAGGCTCCCCCGCGCGTTTCCAGCGAGGCTGCCACCTCCTCCGCCGCCGCCTGCAAGATAAGTGTGATTGGAATAATGTTACCGTTCGATCTAAACACGGGATTTAATTAATGAACTCTAATCTCCCAAATAACCTGGGGGAGGGGCACGAGAGAGAGGGAGGCGAGAGAGAGGTGGCGGAGGGAGGGGAATTGAGGCTGGCAGGCTGCAGCCCACGTTAAGGGCCTCCCCAACTGACTGTGCAGACTAGGAGGTGGCTGTGGCGAGACAGACGTCCAACTTGGTTTAATGGACCGTTCATTACTTCAGAAATGTGTCACGGAATTAGGAGCGAAATAACTGGATTTGCTGCCCTGAAGAATACATACCAATGGGTGCTTCTCTCAAATGCAGGGAGAGTGGTTTAGGAAGGCAGACATTTGAAAGCTTCTCTCCTCACCTGGGGCACCCTAAATCCTAACCACTCAGCGCCCTGTAGAATAGTACCTGCACCAGCATGGCAGCAAAGAAGCCCTAAAGTGCAGCTGGGCCTACCCACTTCCTGAGTGCTTAAAATCTCCTTGGAATTTTCCAGAATCTATCTGCCTCCTACCCACGCCAGCACATACTTTGCTTTTCCTTAAAAGACTGTGCCTTGCACAGTTGTGAGGTAAATTGTCAGTGTGGAGAGCCTCTCCCTGATAGTCCTCCCAGGTATTCCTCCCTGTCCACAGCCTGAGCTGACCAAGACAGAAGCAGTTCTCTGACTTAACTCCCCATTGTCTACTCTTCTGACCCATCCCTGGGGCCATTCCTTGGGGATAAGCCCCCTAACATAGCTCTGAGCAGCCCAGAAGCTGAAGGCATCATGAATCTCACTTATTATAAATGCAAAGAATTCTCTTTTAAGGAAGCCAGGAACCAGGTGGAGAGGCTGCCTCAGAAGGTGGACAGAGCTCACTGCCTCGACTTCCTATTGTTTGATGTTCCTCATTGGGAATAACAGTCAATTCACTTTCAGTCATGCTGGTGGTTGCTCAGGACGACTCACATGTGTCTTTAGCTCTGTCCTTGGCAGTTACCCTGTGGCTTCACCACTGGCCTAGACCTCCCAATACTGGTCAATTAGCACCAATGAGAGGCAGGAGGTGAGAAATGGGTCTTTGGGAGCCTTTCTCAATATAGCTAGTTGATATATTCCCAGGTGGTTATGACTTATTTTTCTCCTGAAATTCTTATCTTGTGGGCATTGATGGACCTAATGTTATGATCTGTCCGGGGGCCCTGAATTCCTCAAAGGGCTGTGAGCTCCCACAGAGACTGGGCTCCTCTTCCTCTCTGCTTCTATATGCTGCCCAGGACTGTCTCATGTAGGGGACACATTTTCTTGGCATTTGCAGACCAAATGAGCAATTTTAGGAAACATATCTGCTTGGCTGTGGAAAGTGGAACATAGAACACAAGTGTTTCTAGCAATCAAAGGGATGGTCATTTGCACCTGCTGAAGACATTTATACCAGAATGTAAAAATGTAGGTCATGAGGACACAGAATGTCTTGTTTTCCTATGGGACTTAAAGTTAGAAAAGGTCTGTGTCTGCACATGATGAATACTTGAACCATATTTTTTGAACTAAGTACATTTTTTTAAACAGAGAAGACTATGGATGTAGTATAAATTGTCAAAAGGAGTAAGCTTATGAGAGCTGTCTAGGAACTACACACGTTGGACAAACTGTTGAACAAGAAATCAGGGACCATTCTCCAAAGCCCAGAGTAATGGTTACACTTTCAGACTCAGGAATCAGTGGACTTGACCTCAACGTGTGCTTTGGCACCCAGAAGCCATGAGATCTTGGGTATATGATCAGTCTTAGTGCTTCAGCCTCCTTATATGCAGAAATGGAGTAAAAGCCTGTCAGGGTTGGGGGAAATTACATAAGGCATATAGAGGCCTTAGCACTGTTCTTGGCTTGTAAGAAGCAGGGAACAAACATGAGCTAAACCATGTAGGCAAGTTTAAGTGTCTTTCTCTGACCTTATAAAGGTCCTGCCATGGAATGCATAGGAAAGGATGTAGTAGGTGAGTCATTTTCCTACAGAAAATGGCAAAGATCAAGAAGCTCTTAGTTAAGTTTGAAAAACAGGATTCCAAGCTTTCCAGGTTATATGATATGTACTTACTCTGCCTGGATTTAAAAATTGATATATGTAAATATATGTATAGATTGATATGTAAAATATACATACATACATATATACACATACATACATACACACACACACATATATATATATATATATATATATATATAGAGAGAGAGAGAGAGAGAGAGAGAGAGAGAGAGAGAGCTTAGCAATATATATGTATATATTGCTTAGCACACTTCCATGGACCTTCTAGAGAAAGTCTTATCAGGATGATTCTCCCACTGCATGTGGGTCACTGAAGTTCATATGATATAAAGAAGCCAAATTAGCCAGAAAATAAAGAGGCGGGCAGGAATCTGTGTCATGTGTGCCAGCAAGGCCTAAAGGTGAAAATGGATTGCCTAATAATTTCCAGAGGGAAAAATCCTGGGGATGGCACTTCAAAGAGCAACTGCAGATACTGGATATGGGATTTTTCAGGCTTGAGATTAAAGCCACTTAGCAAGTTAAAAATTAAGTAGAATAAATTTACAAACTATCGCAACAGATTTCTTTGGAAATCAGACCTGTGCAGGAGTACAGTAGTCCAAGAAATACAAAAATTAAAGTTCCCTCTGGTTTAATGTTTTTTTGGGGGATTGTTGTTTTCAGCATAGCATGTCCCTTTCCCATCTGCAGAAGTGCCCACCTTTGCACACTTAGCTCTGTTGCAATTTGTGGTTCCCTCCCCTCTCTCACTTCAAGTAATCTCCAGGTACTGCTTGAAAGGGCAGGCTGGGAGGGATGGTGTCTTTGGTTAGAAGCATCTTCATTCATTTGATCCTGTGTTATTCTTCAATTCATTAAACAAAGTGTGTTGGTTATAGACACCTTCCTGGGCAGACCCAGAGGTTATGAAAGTCATTCTTGACCTCTCATGCTCAGTTCTTGCCAGGGAGAAAGGAGTGAGCATATGGCAGTGCTGACTACGTGAGACGTTCAACAACAGAGGGCCAGTGAGGACGTGGCCATGAACTCTGTAAGAGGTGGCAGGGTGTCTGCAGAGAGGGCGGCCTCTGAGCTGGGTTTAAAGCATGAGTGGTGCTGTTAGGAAAGACATTGGAGAAGGACACTTGAAGTGGAGGGGAGAGTAGGAGACAGGGAAAGCGGTGGTGGATTTGGGGATGGGCAAGCAGTGTGGAGGGGCTGCCACAAAAGAAAAGCCTGCATGGCGAGTTGGGGCCAGGCCGTGCAGGTGCAGAATGCCGTGCTGAGGAGTGGGCTGCATCCCCTGGCCTCTCTGCTCAGAACCTGCAGCGCTGCAGAGGCTCAATCTGGAGTCAGCCCCACAGGCGCATGGAAGCAGTGGCTGCTCATAGCACGTCAGCTGACGTGGCCGGCCTGGCTGCCTGTCCACACGCTGGAAATCCCGGCATTTGTCAGTGAACCACTTTCTGTTCTGAGACACTCTTGGGTACAGCAGCAGGCACTGACTTTTGAAAGGAAAGTCAGCCCTCCTAGTTGACAGTTCAGGGAGCTGGAGACTTACTCGTTTCTGGGGAGAAAGTTCCCTGGGAAACTGCTCTCTGGCCACATGTGACTGGAGACTGCCCATTACCGGCAGACTTTTTCGTCTCTAATAGGTCGTCTCTAACTGTGGTCAGAGGAGAGATCTCGGGATCCTCCCATTTCCCCACACAAACTAAATACTTTATGAGTTCAGAGGTAGGAAAAGCCATTGTGGTCAATGAAAGCTTCACAGAAGCTCTCGGATGGAATGGAGACTAGAAAGCGGCATGGAAGTTTCCAGAGCTGGAGAGGGTAACAGGGCAAGGTAGGCAGGCGCAACTGGGCAGATTAGAGATGCGAAGGCAGAAGAGGGTAAGGCATGTCTTGGCCAGTGAAGAGAGAAGTCCCCTTGGAATAAAGTGAGAACAGACAGGATGTAGACAGCACTTATAGGGCACTTCTTGTGTATCATCTCTCATCTTCACCCCGTCCAGCAAAGAGGTATAATTATCCTTAGCTTAGAGCTGAAGAAACCGCTGGTAAGGACATGTTCAAGGTAAAGCCTCTGACTCTACAGCCCACCTTTTCTATCATTCTGTACTGCTTGGAAGCAAGTCCTCAGAAATAGCTGGGCATGTACCAGCCTGGGACGTTTGAAAGCATTACCCTTTCTCAGTGAGGACCAGTGAATAAATACTGATGATGGTGATGATGATGGCGATGTGTCTACATTGGACAGCTGTTGTGTTGGTTATTATACTAGGCATTTCCCATAACCAGTCTCATTCAATCTTGATTTCATCCCTCTGAGGATATAATGAAATGTGTTTCACTGGTATTTCAAGGCTCAGTGGAAGAGGGACTTGAATCTCCTCTCTTTTGTCATTTGTCTCAAGGTGACTGAGGAAGAATGTGCACTAACATCTTGGAAGAAGCCATTTAATCACAAGGGCAGAGGGGTGGTGAGTAACAAGAAAAAGAGTAGAATGATCTGGAAAGCTACAGTCTGCTCTGAGGCTGGGAAGGGCTGGCTGGCACTGGAGACTGGGAGTGCGTATCTTCTCTGTGGGGACTGCATCTCTTTTCCTTGTACTGTTAGTGCCAGCACAGCACCCAGCAAGGCTGGTGCTCATGTGAGAAGAAGGCAGGGATCTTGTGTCCAGGCTAGCCAGGAGGCCAGTCTGTAGTGCTGATGGTAGAGAAGATAATCCACCTCAACTGGAATGGATAAGTTGGTTATTGAAGGGACCATATTTCATTAAGTCATTATGTGAAGAAGTTAGATTAGTATTAGTACACACACATAGTACAAATATAAAGCACAGAAGGCATGTGCTGTGGACAAGCCCCTCCACCCCTTACCTCCCTAGAGACAGCCACTGCTGCCGTCCAGAGCTGTGCCCACACCATGCGCAGGCATTATTATTTTTAAAGATTTATTTTACTTACTTATGCATACAAGAACTGGGGTGTAGATCCAAGGTACAGGGATTAGAGGATTCCCCAGAGATAGAATGGGGAGCAGAACAGGCAGATCTACTAAAATACACTGTCCAGGGAAGCAGCAGGTGACAGCAGGCGAAACAAGAGGTCTGTTGTGCCATGTGGGTTAACTCCCTGGCCTGGTATCAAACTCAAGCCCACAGTGGCTTGTGAAAGCTTGATAGCGCTGAGACTTTAACCCCTGCACCACCAGGGAGGCCCTGGCATTATTTTTTTAAACATAAATACCATGACCAGTTTGCAATGATGTTAATTTCAAGGTTTTTGCCTGTATCTTTATAGAAGACATTTTCGCATAAAATGTTAACATTTCCTGTGTCTGCAACAATTACGATTTCTAGAAGCTGGGGAATTACTTATTTTGCAGCTACAGATGAATGCTTCCCTTAAAGCCCAGTGAAACATCTCTATGTGAAAGGAGTTTAAGAACTTCCAAGAGCCTGTTCTTCATTGAATAAACAAAATATATTTGGAAAGCCTCTTAAGTCTTTTTGCGGCCCAGTCCCTAGGAAATGGTTTGGAAGGAGCTATTATGTTCAATTGTGTTAATCTCCCAGGTCTTTGCATAGAATTTCGACTTTTCAAATGTTGGCAGCAATTACTTTTTCCAGAAGCCAAGGTATTATACTTGGTGAAGCTACTTGAAAAAAAAATCTTACAGTAAAGTTTTAAGCTATTCTTATGTCTATTGTATGTCATTATCGCTCTGGCTGTGGGAAGAGGAAGCCACCTGTGGCTAGAGTAGTTGTAATAACATTACCTAGGTGCCTTCAGGGGAGGTGCTTTCAAAAGAAATCTCATTTTACCCTTTATCTTGAGTTTAGGGGCTGTTTCTTGGCCCTTTTTCTTCTGAAACTGTGAATGTCAACAACATATCTTTGAGAGCAGGCTTGGGGGGTGAGAGGGTGGGAGGCCACTGCTGTGTTTGTGTATTATTTGAACAATAAAAACCGGTAACATTTTGATATAATTAAAGAAAAATTCACTGCTATTTGCTGCTTTACCCACAAGTACTTTTTCCACAGAGGAAAATGGTGGGGATTGTTGAAGGACAGGTGGCCCCGGGCCCAGAACACCCTCCCAAGGATAAACATCCCCCCCAGGGGAGACCTCCTGTCCTGCCCCAGGGAATTCACGCAGGTGGGGTGGGGCTGGAGAGGGGTCACTGGAATGCCCGACGTTGAAAAACTTAGTGGGTGGGAGGCAGAGACTGAGCCGCACCATGTTTTCTGTTTAGGCTTTCATGTTCTCTGACAGGTCTCGTTGACAACAATGTTGTGTGAGAGTATTTTTATTCCTTTCCATAGACATGGGGGAAAAGTCTCAGGGAGTTAGGTAACTTTGGCCAAGATCACAGCAACTATAAAAAAGATGGGGTTTTAATACAGGAACCGGTGACTACCTGATTATTTCTTCTTTTCATCAAACACTGTTACATCCCTGGCCGGAAGCTTGGGGCCTGCGCACACTGATGAAAGACTCTTCTCTGAAGTGGGTATTTCTCATTAGAAAAGGAAACAAGGATGTGATATCTACCTTGGCCTCTATACTTGTTTCTCCTTAGAGTCAGTTTTCTGGAAGGATGTTTGAAAGTGACTCAATGGATGAGAGGACCCACGTAAGCTTGAGAAGAGTTCTTTGTCTCTGAGTCAAAATTCTATTTTGTGCATAAGTGTTTAGACTAGAAGACCAATTAATGGTTAGAGAAGAGTGTGAGGTGGGGTGTGGGTCAATCCAAGGTCAGTTGTTTGGGGAAGGAGATAATTGGGCTATTAGCAGTGAACTTAAATGTAGTTACAGACACATGTTGATTTTTAATGATGCACACTTGAAAATTTGTTCTATAGTTCTAGTTTCACATGTGAAAGGGTCAAAGTCCTATTGGAGATCTAAGATAGGGGGGTGGCTAGCTTTGGGTGTTAGTACTTCCTTTTTGAGGAGGCCCTTCTGAGGCCAGCCTTTTCTAGGTGGAAGAGGGTAGGTGGAGAGGCTGAGAACTTGCAAGCAGATCGAAAACGTACTTAGCACCTTCTCCCTCTAACAACCGGAGTAGAAGGAGCCAGGGCAGACTCGGGCAAGAGAAGGGTAACTGATCTGCCTGAGGAGATCTCCGATGCTTACACCTGTTATCCGACTCTTGGCTAGGTACCATAGAGGAGTTTGCCCACCTTTTTATTCTTGCTCCGAGTTCAAGATGTTTATTAGCAAATAGAAGCACAATGCTTGTGTATGTGATTTCCTTGACAACTAATTGTATTTCTTGTATCTTTACTCACCAAAAAACAAAAAAAATCAAAATGGTAGAGAGCATGTTGTCGCTACTCTTCGCATCTGTGATCATATATGGTGAAAATGAGCCTCCCTGTTGGACTGTAGTCACTCCCTGTTGGACTGTAGTTGGACTGCTCTCGTGGGGGCAGGTGCTGCCTCAGGATTGGAAAGATTGAAAGTGTTGCTTCATTTCTTGGAGCCCTGGCATGACATATGTAGGTAGGCATATCCAGGTGCTTGAAGTAAAATTTCTAGGTGGTGACTGAACTTGCAACAGTTTTTGGTTCAGATCTTGAACAACCCCTCCCAGCTGCCAGGGGAGTTAGGCTTCTGGGATCTTGCACTCTGCCGGCACTCACAGGTAACTCCATCTGTCCTCTGCCTTCCCCACGCTCCAGAACAATTAGGACTGACAACTAAATGGAGACCTTATAACATCAGACTTTTTAATCTTTTCAGCAGCATCCTTCAGCTCTTTAGCTTTATGTTGGGTTACTGCCGATTTAGCAATTTTAGGTAGGATTTGCAAGACTATGGGAACTGCATCTATTATGGATCCAGTGCAAGGCTAGCTGTGAAAAAGTGAGAGCTGCAAGCAGCATTAGACCTTTAGACAGTGGCTGTGAGCACTTATCAAAGGATGTGCTCTTTGTGAGCTCAGTGTGGAAAGGGAGGATGGTACTGCGCTGGGTCTTTTCAGTTGATAATCACTATCTTTAGGGCCATCTTTGGGGGAAAAAACTGACAACCACACAAATCTTACATTTTTATAGCACTTCAATCTTTTTTCAAAGTGCTCTCACATCTATTATCCCATCTTGACCTCCCAAGGAAACTGAGTTGGGCACAGCAAGTATTTCTATTCTGATTTTACAGATAAGACATGAGACGGTTAAATCACCCAGCAAGGCAGAAGGAGACTGAGGCTAAGCATCCATGTCTGATGTGAAGACTGCTAGTCTCTACTAAAAAAAAAAAAAAAAACCAAAAAACCTCCTTTTAAAATTTTCTGTCACCTTTTACTGGTGAAATAACTTTATTTAGGGCACTATTTCTCAATGCTACCTGCACATTTAAGTCATCTGAACAACTTTAAAATAATACCAATGCTCAGATTCCACTCCAGAAAAATCTCATCAAGGTGATGGGGTTAGCCCCTAGCCATCTGTATGTCTTTAAGATCTTCCAATGATTCTAATGCACAGCAAGGCTTGAGATCCATCGCTGTCCTCATAACAAATTCAATATCTTTTCCTTCGCCACTAGCCTGGGGCCATTGGACAGTAATTTCCTCTTTAAGCTCACTGCTCTTTTGGCTTCCATGAAAGACCAGTCTCAGTTCCCTGTTCTCTGATGGCACCCTCCTCATCTTATTTTCTTCTTCTCCATCTTTCGTTTTCCCAACTTAGGACTTTAGCCTCGCTCTTTCTCTGCAAGTTTCCACAGGTGTAGGGAATAGTATGGGAGGTTATACAAGGGATCTTTATTTTCAAGGGCTTGGACATTAGAATGTAAGCTGCACGGAGCCTTTATTCTGATCCCCACTGCTAAATAACTGCTTGTATGAGAACATCTACGTGACTGAACCCCACATCTGTGTGTGGTCCTGACCTGCTGTGGAGGCAAGCAGGCAGGGCAAGGGAAGCCAGGCAGGAGGGCCCGGGCGGGGGCGGGGGGGAGCTGGGAGGCCGGCAGCAACCAAGCCTTCCAGCCCCCAGCAAATTTTTTTTTTTAATTTGTGTAGAAGAACTGGGATATAGGTCAGGGGTGTGGGGGGCTGGGGGAGAGGGGTGGTGAGAGGATTGACCAGAGAGAGTGGGGAAGCAGAACAGGCAAACCTACTGAAGTACACTGCTGAGGGGAGCAGTGGGTGAGACAGGAGAGGTCTGCTGTGCCATTTGGGCCAGCTCCCTGGCTGGGGATTGAACTCAGGCCATAGTGGTGATAGTGCTGAGACTTAACCCCTAGGTCACCCTCCCCAGTCCCCGGCCCCTCCATCCCCCCAGCAAATCTTTGCTCTTTTTCTCTGGCGTCCTCCCTCCCGCATCTTCCCGTGGCCTCCCCTCTTCTATAATGACACCGCCCACCCTCTTCACTGCGGCTGAGGCTGCTGCTTTTAACCCAGCCTCTAGGCGCAGGTGTGCACTCTTACACATGCGCACACACCCATACTCCAGGTGCCCACCATCAGGCACGAGTACCCCTCACCCTCGCTCCCAGGTGCCTTCTGCATTAACACTATGAAGGCCACAGAGGCTAGTGGCATAAAAAGCCTGGTTAGTTCATTTACCCTACATCTGCCTTCCAGCTTTGCCCCTCTAAAGTCATCTCTTTGATGTGCCACCATCTTCTCAATCCCAACCTACTCAAAACACATCACCTCCCTTCCTTCTATAAAATAATACCTTTAAATGTTTCCCAACCACGTCACTGCTTTCAATGGCCTCATCCGCCCAGTCTTGTAAATCAGCTTTGGATCTTCTTTCCCCTTTACCTGGGCTCACATCCTCATCTCCCCATTTGGCTGACATTGCCCTCCCCATGGTCCCTGCTTGGGAAATGGTGCTCGGCCATTCTCCTAGCACTGACTGAACCAGAAGTGGGAATGCCCATAATCAGCTAGTTGCCCACATAGTGACCAGAGAGGAAGGCTCTTAGTGCCCTGCGAGCACTGGCGGATAGGGAGGCATTGCCAAAGTGACTTTGTGAGCCAACTCGCTAAGGCACTGAAGGTGGGGGTTTCTATTACAGATTCAGTTCCAGGTCTGTGAATTCTTTAGAGAAACTCAATTTTTCTTAAAGTCTCCAGCATGAGACTCTTTTCTGGCAATACCCATCTCTAATCAGTTATATCAATGTTAGTACTGTTGTGTCTTCCTTTCAAAATAATATAGCTTTTCTTAATTTGCCTCTTCTATTTGCACCATCCAACTAGGTCCTAACCAGGAAGTAACTTTCTCACAGGTGTACACGATCATTATCTCCTTCAATTCATCTTATTTGCTGTGTCTCTTCTCCCTGCACTTCCTACCTCTAGTCTAACCATCCTGGGATCTCATATTTGTCCCTGTGGAAAGCTTTTTCACAAAAGTAGAGAGGAAGAATATCCCAGGGATTAAAAGTAAAAGCAGGCCTGGAGTCAGCCTGCCTGGGCTTGAATCCAGGGGCCAGTTAACTGCGTCAGTGACGTGGGGACCGCTGTTTAACTTATCCATGCCTCAGTTTTCTCACCTTAGATTGGGGAAGTAACTGTGCCAGGGGGCTAGCCAAGGATTAAATGAGTTAATTATATAGTGCACTTAGCACTGTGCTGGTCATATGGTAACTGTCAAAACATGTTGCTTTATTCTAGGCATCTCTTCTGAGAAAGCATCCCGATTATCTGCTTTTTCCCCAGTGCCCATGCTTCAGTCTTGCACTAGCTTACCCTAAAGCCAGAAGGCAAGGAAGTCCCTTGAGGAAGCCCAGATCCAGGCCCATCTCCCACAGGGCTCCTCACAGGGCTGAGGGGGCCATGGCGAAGCGTGTATACTGAGGTGCACACAGAAGACAGCGACACAGACGTCTTGCCCCTTCCCACCTCCCTTCTTTTTGGAGAATAGACTTCAAAATTGCAGAGTGTGTTTCATTAGCATCAAAGTAAAGCTACCATCATCATCACCACCCTTGTTTACACAAAAGGAACCCAAAAAGTTCAAGGTGACGTGGTTCATTGTAGCAGAGGCAGGATTACAAACCAAGCCTTTGGGCTCCTGGCTCAGTCCTTCCCAACATCACACCACGTGTCTCCCCAGCTGCCCTGCTCCTGTCTCCTCACAAGTGATTCATCTTTATCTTCATAAGTTAATCTTGTGCCTGGCATGAAAATCTCCCAGTTCACACATCCTTGGCTAGTTGTTATTTCTTCCTTATACTACGTGCAACATGTCTTTAAAGACTTGGAAACTGGGAGCCCACGAGCCGCAACAGTGAGGAGCTGCCTGATCTGAGGGTCTCTTTCATCAGGACCCAGTGTTGTGTTGCTGTGCCCACTGCCAGTGAAGGCTGCCCTCCAAGGGCACGTCCTCTGGGCATCTGCAGTGACATGTCCTTGGCAGGTGACAGTTCTGTTGGTTTTGAGACAAAGGAGCTGGTTCTCAGTTCATCCCAAGAACTGGAAGATGGAAACTATCCGGGATACCATCCAACCTTGTACATTTGAAATAGTGGCAATTCTTGTAGATTAAGAGATTTTAGGGAGAGTAGCCTAGTGATTAAAAAGTTACTACTCTTGAGGTAATCTGTTTTGTGTTTGTTATGTCAGGCAGCATTCGAAATCTCTAACACTATGTGTCTTATGTTGTGGTACCTCTCAGTCCTATGCTTATTGCACTATTTTCACAAGTTTACAATGGAGGTGCAGGTATTACCTGTGTGCAGGTTCAGGTATGTCCCAGGTCCTGGAACTCTCTGCTCTGCTCACATGGTGATCTGTCACCCTTTCTCTCTCTCCTTACACTTCTCTGCCTCCTTCTTTGTTCTTGCTCTCACCCGATAACGTCACTGAGAACATAGAAGCAACCAGAGCAGAATTTCCACAGTGACACAACTTCTGGCTCCTGAAGCTTCTCATCATACGCTACCACCCGCCTTCCCCCTGTGGCCATGACAGACTGCGGCCTTGTGGCTTGCGCACTAAACTTTGGTCTTGCCTCTTGAAAAGGTGTTGGTTCAGCGAGTCTCTCCTGCTTCATCAAAGTGTTCTTTCTGCTAGCTCCCTCCCCCCAGTTTCCCCACATACAAAATTTCTCTCACCTTAAAAAAAATTCTCTTGGGCCTCCCTGGTGATGCAAGGTGTTAAGTCTCAGCACTACGAAGCTGTCAGCAGCCACTGCAGCAGAGATGATCCCCAGCCAGCAAGCTAACACACATGGCACAGCAGACCTCTCCTGCCTTGCCCACTGCTCCCCTCAGCAGTGTATTTCAGTAGATCTGCCTGTTCTGCTCCCCACTCTGTCTCTGGTGAATCCTCTCACCCCCCACACCTCTGGCCTGCACCCCTGTTCTTGTATGCATAAATAAATAAAAATCTTAAAAATTTCTTCTCTGGACTCCACACAATCTTCCAGGTCCAGTTTTCTGTCCCTTTGACTGCAAAGCTCCTCAAGAGTTGTGCATTCTTTTTTAACTGTATCAAGGCAAACTGACAAATGTAATTGCATGTATTTAAAGTGCACAGAGCGGTGATTTGCTATATACACACGTAGTGAAATGAGAACCAAGATAAAGGTATTGAGCACATCTGTCACTTCACATTGCAAGCATTTTTGGTAAATGTCTTAAGAATGCTGAAGCTCGACTCTTAGCAACTTTCTAGTGTGCAGTTGTGTATCGTTAATGATGTGGTATTGTGTATTTGAGAGACTTGCCTATTCTCGATGACTACAATTCCCCCCAGAACCCACTCTTCTCAGGCTTGTGCTTATACCTTTCCACAGACCCCATCCTGCCTTGGCCACCAATGATTTCCTTAGCATTGAGCCTCCTGGCCCACTTTCAGTCCTAAGCTTCCTGTACCATCAGTGTCATTTGACACAGGTGATCGTTAGCATCTTGGGATATTTTTGTCTCTGAATTCAGGGACTTCATGCTTCTCTGAGTTTTCCTCATTTCATACCGATTGTTCCTCTTAATTGCTCAGCAGGTTTCTCTTCCTCACTTCCCGGGGCAGAGGAGCTCAGGATTCAGAATCCAGACACTATTTTCTCTCTACACTTATCCCCTAGATGACCTCGGTCTGTCTCTTGACTTTAAACACCTACCTATGCTAACTTTTTCCAAATTTTTACTTCTGACTTGCACCTCTTCCTGTACTTCTGCTTTATTTCTTCTCTGTAACACTCACTGCCACCTGACAAGTCATGTATTTTACTTGTCTATTTTTCTACAGTCAAACATAAATTCTAGGAAGACAGGAATTTTTTTGGAACTTTGTGTTATGGGGCATTTAAATTTGAAATAAATCCCTGTCTCCATCATCTTGCTATGATAATCATCAACTTCTGGTAATCTTGTATCATTTATACCATCCATCCCAGATGAATTTGATGGAAATTATAGTCATCATGTAATTCATAAATTCTTTAGTGCTTCCATAAGAATACTTAAACAATAAAAATACTTAAAATATAACCATAGCTATTCCTTAATACCAAATATCTAGTCAGTATTCACATTTCTCTAACAGTCTCATAAATGGTTTTTTTATTGTGATAAAAATGCGTTAGAGAGAATTGATCATTTTAATCAGTTTTTAAAGTGTGCAAATTAGTGGCAGTAAGTCCGTTTACAGAGTTGTGTGACATGGTCCCCATCCATCTCCAGAACTTTTTTATCATTCCAAATTAAAACTGTACCCACTGAACATATCAGTGATTTTTAATAGTGGGTTTATTTGTACCGGGACATAGAAGATCCATAGATTGCACTAGGTTAGAACCTCTTTTAAGTTCATAGGTTTCCCCTCCCTTTCAATTATTTGCAATTACTGTTGAAGAAACTGGGTGGTTGGTCTTAGATCTTGCTGATTGCATTTGGATGATCTTATTTAACATGTTCCTCTGTTTTCTGTATTTCCTGCAAATTGGAAGGTAGATCTGGAGGCTTCTTGAGATTTGGGCTTGATGTCTGTTGTTTGCCAGGAGAATTTCCCACGAGGTCCAGTGCTGCGTCAGGTGTCGCGAGGGATCTGGCTGTCTCACCTGTGTGAGGAGCCTTTGATGATCATGCTCGGGTCCTTTCATTCATTAGGGGCTGCAAGATGGTGATTTCTAGAATCCCCTTCCTCTTTATTATCCAGAGTGGACATAGTGAAATATCCCCTCATCAACTATGGAATTGCCTTGAGACACAGTTCATGCAAGAAAGCTGAGTTAATGGGAGACTTTATTTTTTTCAGTCTTCATAATAATACACCCAGCATCCTCAAAGTGTGACCGTTTAAAAAACATCGATATGAACTCCTGGCTCTTTACAAACATGAGGTGTTTTGATACAGGGCCATTGTTAGCCTTGTTGATGCTTCTCCTCCTCTCAGGTTGGCTCCTGAGATCTTTTGAAAACGATCTTGGATAACTGCCTTGTCTTCTGGGTTACAAGATGTTCTAGGCTCATTTTGTACGTATTCTGCTCTAGACTTGGGATCTTTATCCATTTTCTTCATTGGCGGATTTCCAGGATGTGCTGTTGCCAGAATTGTGTCTGGCACATAGTAGGTGCAGACAAAATATTTGTTGGACGAATACATACATCCCCATTTTGTTTTCTAAATTCATTTTCTTATACTGTTCATTACTGTTACATCCCCATTTTATAGATAAGGGGAGAGGTGGAGACAGTAGGTATTTGCTTACAGGCATGGAGCCAGCATGTAAGGGAGTGTGGCTGGCACCCAGGAGCCTGCTTTCTGGCTTTGTGCCCTTAAATTAAAACACAAATGGTCACTCACTGGGCCTTAAGATGGCCCTGGATGAAAATATGCTTTGGTTGGAAGAAATGGCCCATGTTTGTGAATCATCAATCCAGGGGGGCACCTGAGGGAAGAAAGGCTGCCAGGGGCTGCCCCTCCCTGTGGTGCCCCAGCTCTTCTCTACCAGGAAACCATATTTACTGCTTACTGTAGTAGATGCTGACCTGTGTTTATTTATGCTCTACAATAACCCGGAGAGCTGCAGTGTCTCAAGCGGTGTCTGAATTCATCAGGGGAGGCTCAGGGCAGGGAGGGGCTTGCTCTGGGTCACACAGCCCAGCCGGCACTGGGGTCCAGGCCCACCTGATTCAAAGTGAAGCATGTTTTCCCTGTGGGACAGGGTATGGATTACGTGGCCCCTTATGACATTTTGCCTTACGTCTGAAGACATTTAACCCTCTGCTGAGAGTCTTTTTCCCTCTGTCCCGCATGCCATTATTTTTATTCTTCAAAGACCAGTACAAGCCCCAATCCAAATATAATCCACGTGACACCTGGAGGGACCCCAAGCTGGGGGCCAGAAGCAGGGTGCTGAGAACAAGCATAGAGGGCAGGTGGTTTAGGAGTTCTGAGGGGCTCCTGCTTCCATAAAAGGGCCACATGTACCTTTCTTGGGTGCATGGGGCATCATGCTGAGGGTACTTAAAACCACAAGATGAACATGGTACATCATCCCGGGGTATCAATTTTACTTGAAGCTAGGGACAAAGATTTTTTTTTTTAAAGATGTATTTATTTATGCATACAAGCTGGGGTACAGACCAGAGGCGTGGGGCGGCGAGAGGGTTCACCAGAGACAGAGTGGGGAGCAGCACAGGCAGATCGACAGAAATACATTGCTGTGGGGGGCAGCGGGTGAGGCAGGAGAGGTCTGCTGTGCCATGTGGGATTCTCCCCAGACAGCTCCACAGTGCAGTGCCACTGCCGACAGCTCCACAGTGCAGCACTTAACCGCTGCTCCACCAGGGAGACCCTAGGGGAAAAGATTTTTACTCTAGCTAAGTATGGAAAGAGTATGGAATAAACTGCAAAAAGCACATGCATTTTAAACGTGAAAACAGATTTGTGCTATAGATCTTTTTATGCCTCTTCCCATACCCCAGAGGGTTTGCCTTCCCTGTCATCTGCTTGTGGGAAGAGCTGCACCAGAACACATGCTGGTAGGCAGGCGGGGCCGGAGGCAGAGGAAAAGGTGGGTAAGCAAGCAGGAAGCAGACAGGGCCTCCCACACAGCTCCCTGGGCCCACATCGAGCTGGGTGTCAAGTCAGCCTTCACCTGGGAAATTTGATCCCTCCCAGGGTTAAGTTTCAGCCCCACCCCTCTCTGCAAACAGCCCTTTCTTCTAGGTGTCACTTGCCCAGGGAGCTGGAACTGGGGAGAGGTTTCCACTGTGTCAGATCCAGGGCCTTTTAGGGTGGGAGGGGGAGTTCTTTGTGGATTGGGCCAGGGCTACTCATGGGGAATCTGAGTTGAAGGGTTTCTGCCTGTGTGGTGTGGAATCGCTGAGGCTTAGAGCAGTGAGGACCTGGTCAATCTTCTAATTCCATTGTTGAGATCCTGGAATCCAGAGAGGGAGTTGACTGGTCAGTGGCAGAGGTTCATTCAAAATAACGTCTTTTTTTTTATTTAAAATTTTTATTAAGCTACAAACTTACCTTCTTATCACATTTTAATGTGTTAAGTCAATGCCTGTAGTATTGTAATCTATAGGCACAATACTGTCTGGTAGACCTTGAGAACACATTCATCTTGCATTACTTACATTTTATGCTTGCTGATTAGCAACTCCTCATTTCCCCTCTCTCTCTAGCCCTGGGAAATCACCAGTCTATTCTTGTTTCTATGAGTCTGACTACTTTAAATTCCTCATATAACTGGAATCGTGATATGTTTGTTCTTCCGTGACTGACTTTTTTCACTTAGCATAATGTCCTCATTTGTTTCACCCATGTTGCAGGATTTCCTTTGTATTTAAAGCTGAATAACATTCCACTGTATGTATATACCACATTTTCACTACTTATCTATTGATGGACATTTAGTTTGTTTCTACCTCTTGGCTATTGTGTAGAGTGCAGCGACGAAGAGAGAGTGCTACTATCTCTTTGAGATTCTGATTTCAATATTTTGAATATATTCATAGAAGTGGGATTACTCGATCATATGGTAGTCTGATTTTAATTTTTCCTTCTTTCACTTTTTTTTTAGGATTTAAGATATACTTTTTTTTTTTGCTTATCATTTTTGATTCTTTTTATTTTGGTTTTCTTAGTGAGGAGAGCTATAGTTTTATTAATTTTGTTTATTCTTTCAGAGAACCAGTGCTTGGTTTCAACCTTCCATGTCATCTTTTTGGTTTCTATTTCTTTATTTTCCCTTTAATTTTTATTATTTTCCTTTCTTCTACTGACTTTTGGTTTTGTTTTTTCTTCTTTTCTAATTCCTTCAGATAACAGATTAAGTTGTTTGAAACTTTCCTTATTTATTGTTGTGGGGCTGTATTGCTATGAACTTCCCTCTTAATATTGCTTTTGCTGCATCCCATAAGCTCTGTCTTTTTATTTTCAGTTGTCTACAGATCCTTTTTAAATTTTCTTTTGATTTCTTTGCTGATCCAAGTTATCCAGAAGCATTTTCTTCAGTCTCCACATGTTTGTTTCCTCCCTTCCCCTCCACCCTACTCCAGTCTCCCACAACCCCCTGGTTTCTTTTTGTGGTTGATTTCTAGCTTCATACTATTATGGTCAGAAAAGATGCTTGATCTGATCAATCTTCATATATTTATTGAAGTATACTTTGTGTCCCAGCATATGCTCTCTCCTTGAGAATGTTCTGTGTATACTTGACAAGAATGTATATTCATTTTTGGGGGGATGGGAAGTTCTGTATATGTCCATTAAGCCCATCAGATCCATTACTTCATTTAGGGCCATTATTTCCTTATTTACTTTCTGTCTGAAAGGCACAGTTGTTGAAGCAACATCTTGGCTTCTCAATGCAGAACTCTTTGTACTCTCAATGCTTTTTGCTTGAGGGGAACTGAAAGGTCCATCGACTCAACAAGGTCAGGTCTTGCCACAATGGTCAGGATTTCCTAGTATAGTCTTTGCTAACAAAGTCATATTGCATACAATATGTGTACAAGGATCTTTATAACAATCTTGTGGAAAATAGTGAAATACAGAGACAAACCAAAAGGGATTTAATTATACCCGCTGTGGAACAACCTTATGCAATGTAATAATGCATATAATGAAAAATCTTAGAGGGCTTTATTCATGGATACAAGATCAATGGAAATAGTAGTGTGATCTCTGGGTATTAAACTGTGTTGATTTTTAGATTTTCTTTATTATTTTTTGTATTCTGCTAGTTTTCTACAAGAAACATTCATTATCTACTTTTATGTTATTTTACCTTTTAATATACAAAATGAAATGTCCTTTTGACTGACTATAGTTACTAGTTAATAAATGTGACTAGTATGTTTTATAATTCCTGGGTTTAATGGATAGCCCTATCTCTAACTTGACCAGTCTATTTGAATTAGTTTATACAGAGAAGGAGTATGTGATTAAAAAAATTCTATTAGTTTTTGTATATTTAAGATATCTTTATTTTGTCCTTACTCTTAAATGATCATTTAGCAAAGTATGTAATTTTTATTACGTTTTTTTGCAGCACTTTGAAGGTATTGTTCTATTGCTTATTGGCACCCACTGCGTTCACTTTAATGAGCATACCTCCGTAGGTCATCTCTGTACATGTGTTTCTCTCTTCCTGGTAGCTTTATGATTTTATCTTTAATATTCTGGTCTGACTATGCTGTTCCTAAGTGGGCATTTATCTCTGTTCATTCTTCTTGGCACTTGCTATACAATTTCAATAAGGACTCATATCTCTTATCAGTTCTTAGCCATTCCCTTTTTGAACATTGCCTTGGCATTAGTTCCTCAGTTCTCTTCTTTTTGAAGTCTGATTACATGTATACTTGAGTCTTTCAATCTATCTTATTTTTCAATCTATTCTTATTTTTTAATTTTTAAAGTGAGGTAAAATTCATGTACAGAGAAATATCTTCAGTGTACAATTTGATAAATGTATGCACCTGTGTGACGATAACCCCAATCAAGATTTAGAATATTTTTATTACTGAGAACATTCCATTCCCTACTTCCAGTCAATTCACAAGTCTCATAGACAACCATACTGATTTTTCCATTATATATTAGTTTTCCCATTATTGAATGATCATAAGTAGAATGTAGAATGCAATTTTTGTGTCTGGTCTCTTTCACTCAAAATATTTTTGAAATTCAACCATGTTGTACACACCAGTAGCTCATTTTTTTAAACAAAGTAGTACTATTCCATTGTGAAAAAAATCAGGATTTGTTTAATCTATTTTCCTAAGTCATGTGGTGTCTGTTCTAGTAATTGCTTTTATTTCTTGACTGTTAATCACATTTATTACTCTTTCATATGTCTAATGATTTTTGGTTGCATACTGGACATTGTAACTGATATTTTGTAGACTCTGAATTCAGTTCTCTTCCTCTGAAAAATTCCATCATGGAGTTAATTCTTGTGCTGATCACTTTGGACATATGGAGGCTTGGTTTTACCATTGGTAAGGTGAAGTATTTGTGGAAACATCTCTGATTTGACAGAAATCATACTCCAAGCTCTCTTATGTGGCTGGCATTTGATATCTCTGCCTAGTTCTTTCAGATTTTCTATTCAGTTTATGGTTGTGATTTTGGCTTGTGACATTTAGAGGTGAGCCAAAATTTAAAGGAACTTTATATGCAGATTTTTGGCATCCCGTGCTATGGCTCTCTCTAGGATTTCTTTCTCCGATTTCCAGTTCATCTGGCAGTCCTCGGACACCTTAAGTCAATAAGGCTATAGCTTTCTGCTTAGGTTCTAGGTACACTGCAGTATATAGACTGGGTTCTTTTCTCAGCTAAAAATGATTATGTGTCTTCCAATGTAGTTTTCTCCTTTCAAGGTATGTATCTCTTCTACATTTTGCCTGCTTGTTGTCATTTCTCCAGTGTTTTCAAATATTTTTAGATTTTATAATTGTTATGTGTGAGAGTGTTAGTTGAACAAGCTATAATACTATTATTGGAACTGAAGCTCTCCTTTTAATCATCTTAAAATATTTTGATCTCTTTGTGTCTCTGTGGTAAATTATGGATGACTTCTGTCTTACCTTCCAATTTTCTAGTTCCCCTTTTGACTTGCTCATATTTAGAATTATCTCTTCTATTTTTTAAAAGAATTTCTAGTACATAACTATTTTTCATAGTCACCTGTTCTTATTTCATTCTGCCTTTTAAAAATGAAAGTATTTTGTTTTATTTATTTGTTTATTTTTAATTGAGGGACTATTAGGAACCTCCCATGAGGTGTTGCCACCATAGTGTACCTATAGTCTACCACCATAATCCATTGTGATTCCTTCCTCCTTTGTTCTTCATTCTGCTTTTTAAATTCAATAATCTCATTATTTTATAGATATTTCTTTCATTGTTTTGGAGGATTATCACAAAAGTCTTAAATTAGATTCCATTTACTGGCTGCTTAATTAATTTAATTTATGTGAAGTGATTTCATCCCCTAATTATTAATTTCTTGTTAGTTATATAGTTTAGCATTAGTTGTCCTTTAGAGTTTTGGAATATTTGCACACTCATTTTCAGTGAAGTGGTATTTTTTCCCTACTGTTTTCTGTGACTAACACATTCTATCTATTACTTTAGAAGATGTCCTTACCTGGTTCCTGGGGTATCTCAATCAGAACTAAGGGTTAGAGTATTGACTTAGAGATCCAATTTACAGTAATACTTTCCATTTTAGAACTGGTCATCAAGTAATCAATTTTTAAAAAAGTCCCCATCATATGCTTTCCTTAAAATCTGACTTTAACAGTTGTCATATTGATTGGTAGGGTCTGTATCTGCTTGATTCCAAACAGGCTTTTCTGACCAGCTCAACCAATGGATGATGGAGGTGACACTATATGACGTCTGAATCTAGATCATAAAAATTCTATACACTTCTATTTTGCTTTCTTGGGTCTCTTTGTTGGAGCACAGCCATCATACTGTGAGGAAGCCCAGATTAGTCTCCATGGAGAGAACATCATGCAGACTTTACATAGGTGCTCCAGCTGATAGCTCAGTCCCAAACTATAATCTGCGTGAACCTTTAGACATGTGAATGAAAATTCCTTCGGGTACTTTTGGCCTCTAGTCATTGAGTCACCTCTGCGTGAGGCCCTAGACATCCTTGCTATGCCCATTCTGAATACCTAAGTTACAGAGTCCATGAACAAAGGCAATCACTTGTTTTATCCTACTAAATTTTCAGGTGTTTTGCTATATAACAATAGTAACCAGAATGCCTGCCTTTTCTAGCAGTTTAGTCCTTGGAATACCTTATCAGAATAAGTAATGGTTATATTGGGCATTCCAGCTCACAGCCCACAATAATGTTGCTGGTATCTCAGAACTGGTCACCATGTCAGTGGGTGGCTTGCCTTGGTTATGGAGCTCTGCTTAGTTCTGCTCCCTTCATAGGTACACAGTTTTATCTCAGTATCAGCTCCTGGAAGGATGGGTGGAAGGCTTTTCTAGTATATTTCTAGGGAGCCCCAGCCCACCCCTTGTTTCAAGTATCAGCCAGGCTTCAATGAAATTTCACTCCCTTTTACTCTCAGCTCACTGAATACCTACTTTTGAACTCAAAACCCAGTTAGCCTGTATGTCAGCCCATCATTGCTTTGTTCTATTCCTGCTTTATGTGAAGGTTTGCCTTTTTTATGTCTTTTTTTAAAGATTTATTTATTTATGCATACAAGAGCTGGGGTGTACGCATACAAGAGCTGGGGGTGGTGGTGAAAGGATTCACCAGAGACAGAGTGGGGAGCAGAACAGGCAGATTGACTGAAATAAACTGCTGAGGGGAACAGCAGGTGAGACAGGAGAGGTTTGCTGCACCATGTGGGTCAGCTCCCTGGCCGGGGATGATTAAAAGGAGAGCTTCAGTTCCAATAATAGTATTATAGCTTGTTCAACTCATGCCTCAGTGGCTGGCGATAGCTTGATAGTGCTGAGATTTTACCCCTAAGCCACCAGGAAGGCCTCTGCCTTGTTTAGTGTCTTTTAAATGTTCTTTATTATATTTTAGTTTTTTGGTCATCACTGAATTTGGACGGGGATGGGTGGGGAAAACAGAAAATATGAATTTATAGCACTGTTTTATCTGAAAATCCTTTTACACAACTTATGAAATGCTATGGACTGAATATTTGTGACCTTCCAAGATTCATATTGAAATTCTAACCTTTAATATGACAGTGTTAGAGTGTGGGGTCTTTGGAAGATGTATAGACCATAAGGGTGGATCCTTCATGAATAGGATTAGTGCCCTTATATAAGAAGTTCAAGAAAGCTTCCTTGTCCCATTCTACGGCATGAGGTCAGCAAAAAGAAAGTCTGTGAACCTGTTAGTTAGCACTGGTGCCTTGATCTTAAACTTCTCAGCCTCCAGAATTGTGAGAAACAGATTTCTGTTGTTTATAAGCCATGAAGTTTATGTTATTTTTGTTACTGCAGCCCAAATGGACAAAGACATAAAGTCAGAGAAATTGTCATTGAAATAAATACTGTGTCACTTCTGCCTCTCAATTCTGCACTTAACCCATTTTAGTGCCCCAAATTCCCCTCTTACCTGTTTCTTGAATCTCTCCACTTATCTTCCCTCTCACCTAACTGGGAAGAATAGGATTGCTTTATTCCCTCACACTAAAAGTAGAGACTGTGGTAGATAGACTGGAAGATTATCCTGGATTACATGGGTGGACCCCGTGGAACCACAAACATCCTCACAGCAGGGAGGCAGGACAGTGGAGGGCAGAGAAGGCGACTGCACAAAGGAAGCAGAGTCAGAAAAGGCAACGTGATGTGGAAGCAGAGAGCCAGAGCCCAAGATTGGAAGATGTTTTGCTGCAACTTCAAAATGGAGGAAGATGGCTGAGTCAAGGAAGGTAGGCAGCCCCTAGGGGCTAGAGCATCAAGGAAACCTTTTCTAGATCCCCCAGAAACAAAGCAGCCATACAGACCTAGTTTAGATTTTTGACCTCTAGAATCATGAAAGAATGAGTTCGTGTCATTAACCCACATTTTTGGTAATTTGTTACAGCAGCAGGTGCTGAAGGTTTCACTTTTCTAAAAAAATGTTTGAAAACTCGGAGGGACCCAAAGGAGAAGGGCATCACTCAACCAAAGTGGATGACTTTGTAGTGGTGGATATCAGCCATGCGGAAGCCTGCATGCCTCCCCCACATGGTCTGTTCCAGGGATGTTTCTCATCTGCTGTAGTGCCTACACTTCTTTGTCAATGCCATTGCTCCTCTAAGAAGGTTTCTCTGGTTATGCTATTGCATCGGGAAGACGCTAGCACTGGAGCAAGTTTTAATTTATTAGATTCAGGACAGATATAGTGAGGGGAGGAGGGTCTGAAATTATGAGAGTTTCTGAGCCCACTGGCAGGAGTCTTATGAGGCCCTGGGCACCCCCGAGGAGAGGCAGGTTGGTGGAAGGAGGTCCCCGGGTCCGTCATTTAGTCCAGTGAGGTTTTGCCCTTCGGTCCTATGGCCTAGCAAGGTCATGTGGCAGCTCCTCTAACAAACTGTACAGAGGAACAAGTTGCAGTTAGAAACAAAGGTGATTTTGCTTCCAATTCTTCAGAGATAGCAATATGTCAGCAGCCCCCAGAGAGGCTGAAAGTAAATGAATCAGTGCTAGAAAGTGAAGGATACCATCCGCACTGAATGGTGAAAAGGACTCCTGAACAGTATCTTCATTGATTTTTTTCTGTAATTGACACAGCATCTTGGTTTGCCTTCGGGCTGCAGAAGGAGAAAATGGGGAGCCCGTGTACACAGAACTTCCTTGGGTTGGAATTTAATAAAAAAAAATTCCCCTGAATGAGCTTCTTTTCCTCCATCGTGCCTCTTTCTCTTTGTGTCTTCTCTCTACTGTCTCCTTTCTTCGTGCTTGCTCCCTTCATTTCTTCCTCCCTGTGTCCCCCTCCCTCTCTTCCATGCTCCTTTTTGTACAAATAAGAGTTTAGACAATAGATACCACAGAATGGGTAACCTATTTTTGTGGGCTGTGACATTGAGAACCTTAGGGAAAAAACAACAACACAGTAACACCATCTTTCATATAGGCTTAAATCTCTTCTGGTCAGAAACTCAATATTTTTTTTGTAGAAAAATATATCCCTATGGTTGCTGTCTCTGAGAACTGCCCTCTAGGGTGCGATGGAGGGAGAGGACCTGGGCTCCCTTCAGGGATTCCCAGGGGTCCCCCTCACAAGGAGAATCATCTCCACACCTAAGCGGGGAACCCCTCTGTCCCCCTCCCCAGCCTCAGGCAGTAGAGCCTGGCTTCCAGCTGTGTTGCTCGGGGACTTCCTGGATGGGAAACCAGAGGCAGCCAGATAATTTTCAGAACTTCCTGGCATGAGTTGTCTGTGGAGCAAGCCCATAGCTGAGGTGGCACATAGACGCCACTTGGCGCAGACTCCATAAAGCCTGGAAGGAAAGGCCAGTGATGTGGAGAGCCGTGGAGGAGGAGCTGATTTTGGCTAAGCACGAAATTGTTTTTAATGATGTTGGTGTCGAGGTGGCTTTGAAAAATCCAAATGGGGATGTCAGGTTAACTTTTCCACGTTCTTCACGGTTCTTCCCATTACTGGTGGAGCCCTGCTGGCATATATAACTTCACTGACCCCTTTAATGTGTAGATGGGAAAAGCAGGTATACCATCCTCAACTTAAATAAGGAAATGGGGCTCTGGAAAGTTAAGTTGCTTGCTCAAGGTCACACAGCTAGAAATTTGCTGAATTGGGGTCTGTTGAATTCTTTTGGCTCCTAGCAAGGGCCCCCCCGACCCCTGCTTTCACTTGACCACACTGCTTTCTAGCTGAGACCTACCTTTAACCTCTGGCTTCCTGGCACCATGATATATGGGGCTCAGAGAAGACCTCGTGGACAGTGGGCACCACTGCTCAGGTGGTCCTGTCATTGGCGGCCCTGTGGTTGATGCCACAGAACACTCCAAGTGCTGGTGACAATATTGGCTAGTGTCAGAAGTGTTTTCATGTGTGGTCATCATGGTTCAAGGGTCAATACCTATTCAAAAGTCAAAATCCAAGAAGACTTGGATCTACAGCTGACATGTTTCTCCTTCACAATGACTCTGTAGGATGGTGACGGCAGGTGTCAAGATCCCCATTTTACAGACAGGTAAGTTCTCCATTGCGTGTGTCTTAGCCAGAAGTGGCCAAGCTGGAGTTGAAACTCAGGGCAGTCGGTGGGAAGTCCATGCTCCTTGGAGGGAGCTCATGGGCTGAGGGGCTGAACCAGACAGCTTTGAGGGGCCTGTTGGTTGCACCTATTTAATGATTTGAATCATGAAACACAAAAATCCAGCACCAAACACAATCTTCATGTGAACAGTCAGTTGCTTTGTGTTATTTTTCTTTGAATACCATGGTCATCTCTGTCAATGTGTATACTAATGCCCATTCTGCCTGATATTATTAAAAAAAATTAATCTCCAAATAAAGCAACTAAAACAATTCTTATGGAGCTTTCTTAACAAAGAAAAATTGGTCTAGCCTACATTTTTCTTTCTAGCAGTTTGTTTTGAGCTTGGGAGGGTGATAGGATTTACTAGGCAAGATTTAGGAGATAGAAAGATTTAGCAGTGACATAAGAAGCCAGATGCTGGTCAGATATCAGGCACCCCCTTTGGGGGGAGTTTTCCTGGCCTCCTCTGTACTTTCCTCCTTCCTAAGCAAGTCCCCCATTCTCCCCCACTACCTCCTCCCCTAAGTTTTGCTCTGTCCTGCATCAGTAGACTGCCACACCAGCCATACTCTGAATTGCCTGGGGCAATTTTTAAAATACACAGAGAATGGGTGGCATTCAGGACCAATTAATTCAATTGATTTTGGTGCTGGACTGGGTGAGTCTAATGTCTTACCAGGGCTGAGAACAACTGTCCAGTCCATAACGTTTGTGTCCGAAAGTCAGCTTGGGATTTTGAGAAAGGGCTAATTTAGGAGGTAGGCATTGGAAGAGGCACTAGTGAAGATGACCCAGGCAGAATTTCAGAGGTAGCAGGAGACCTGGGTGTGACTGAGGCCAGACAGGGGCCAGTGGCACATGGTAATGTCTCAAGGGGAGAAACAGAATGAGAATAAGAGAGTTTGGGGAGGAGGCAATATGGGGTTCAGCTATATGGGGTGTACTTGTAAGAGGAATAAAAGCCAGCTAAAGTGATGTGGGTTCAGGAGTTGAGAAAGCAGGGGTAGGAAGCATTCTCTGTAAAGACCTTTGGTCACAAAAGGAAAGAGTTCTAGAAGTTCTAGGAATAGTCGCATGCTACAGACAAGGTGAAGGAAACCTATTTTATTGAAATGGGGAACTTGAACATGTTTGTGTGCTGAAGTCAGGCACCAGCAAGGAGGAGCAGAGAGTAGAAAGCCATCAACAAAACTGCCATATTCTCCCAGGCTGGGGTCTGAATTCCACTCTTGTTCCTTCTCAGTGACTCAGTTTTCCTGTCTGTAAAAGGGGATAATAATAATATTGGTATTCACTGCCTCAGAAGGCTGTGGCGAGCAGAGTGCCTGGCATATGCATAGGCTTGCTGTCGTCATGTCCCCTCCTTCATCATTTTTATTCTCTCTGCACTGTCTGTCCACCCGTCTTGCTTTCTCTTCCCTGGGCCATAGCTACCTGGGTCCCTGGCCTGGGAAGTACTGTCACAGCCCCAGTCTGGAGGGTGGTCTAGATGTTCCTCAGAGCGGAGGAGGGTGATGTAACTCCCTCCCTCTCACTCTGGCTTTTGATTATTTCCTTTACAGTCCTTAATAGCCATGCTAATTTTGTCACAAAAGTCTATGCTTGGTCCTCACAGCATATGGTGCAGTGACTAAACTCTGTCATTGCAAAGCAAGGGGAATGACTCAGCTCCAAGATTTTTCATTTAGAAAGGTTTCAAATGTAGGTAGCCACACTCCACCCATTATCTGGCTGTCAATCCTAAAGCTGTCCCTGAGTATAGGGTAGTGGAACAAGCTCAGGGCTTGACATCACCTGTCCTGGGTTCCAGCCTTGAACCACCAGGAAGCAGTGTGTGACCTCAGACAAGTGGTTTCACATTTCTGGGTGGAGGGAGTTTCCTGTGAGGGCGTGGAGCTCGGTTCTAATGGCTGACCCCCACTTTTGGCCACCTACTCAGTGATCAAGGGACCGCCCTCATGTCTGTCCTCCAACAAGTGCTGTTGCTCAGCAAGGCCAGTGTTGTTGGTCATGAGGGGAGGCAGGGTAGTAAGGGCTCCCAGAAAGCTTGGCTACATCCCTGGAGGCCCCCCTTCTGGCCAGGAAAATCCATGATTTGCTCTTTATTCCTTTTGTTTCAAAGCTAAAATCTTCCGGAAGGAGGCACCCTATTTCAAGTCCTTCACTTGAAACACAAAGGTGAGGTGCTTTCCTGAGAGCACCAGGCTGCTGAGGGGAAGGTGCACGGAGCAGGAGGGTAGGGGACCACCAGGTGGAAAAGGGGACAAAGGACTTTCATATCACAGTTGGCGTGGGGCTATGGGGAGCGTCACATCTGTCGGCTGTGCTGGAACTGAAGGGTTCTTTCACTACCATTCTGAGTAGTGACGCTAGTGCATCTGAATTTGTGGTTACACAGAACTGTTTTACATCCCAGAACAACACTAGCTGAACCACCTTGTATAGCTTGTTAACAAACAAACAAACAAACTGCCCAACATGGTGGGAGAATTGCGGGAACTACACTTGAGGGAAGAAACCAATTACTGTCCAAAAATGAATAACGATGTAGGAAAAGAAAAAATAGAAAAAAAAAAAAAACAAACCCAACTATCCTGTACCTCAGTTTCCACATCCTTCATCTTCCTCCTAAGAACAATGGCAGACGTTTGGGGGACATTTGCCATCTTCCATGAACTGTGCAGCACTCACTCAGTTCTCATAATACCATTCTGTTTCAGTTGATTATTATCCCCAACTTACAGACCAGGAAACTACAGCACAGAGATGTTCTGTGACTTATGAAAAGTCACATAGCAAATTAGTAGTAGATAAATATCCAAGCAGTCAGTGTGCTTAGCTGGTGTAAGCTTTGTTGCCTCCCTAAAGTTTTGGCATTGATCTCATGCCATCCTCTGCTCACACCCACTTCCCCTCCATGTTTCAGTCACTCCTCTTGTTTCTTGAAGGTGTTGCTTCCTGGCTGGCTGTTACTCTTGTCCATACTATTCCTCCCATAATTATTGGTGGATAATCTTTTCTTACCTTAGTCTCCTTGACCTTCCAGCCTCTTACCCTCTTGTTGTATCCTTGATTGCCATTACTAGTCACCAGCCCCTCAACTCCAGTCATCTCAGTTGATGGCCCCCGTGTCACATCCATTCAGTTCACACTGTCTGTTCCCACCCAAACTAATCCTTGCCCAGCATCTGCAATCAGCTGGGCCTGTCCCTGGCTCTGTGTCTTTCATCTGCCTCCACCATGGCTTCACTTCCTCCTTACCCACCTTAAATGCTGTGGCCAAGCATGATGTTTATTACTCCCTTACATGCACACCTTGCTAGTTTCTTGCTAAAAATTCCAAAGTTGTTAAATCCAACTGTCCCCTTGCTCTACAACGGCACCCGACAGTGAACAGAACCAGAGAAATATGGGCAGCTACACCCACTTTTCTTACCTTCTTGCTATTAACTTACAGTGGGCAATTGTACTGCGCCTCCCGGTCTGCTCACTTTCATATTTGACTGATTCTCCTTTCTCTGTCCCCAAGCCTTTATCGTGTTTACTGTCAGTGGATGTTATTTCATGAAGATAGAAACCATAAACAGAGAATTTAGACACAATCCCACCACCAAAACATCCCCCTATTTGTTTCTGTACCTAAGAGTTAAACACAAGAGACACCTGACTTGAAAATTCCCTGAGCAGATGTACAATTCAAAACTGCAATGAGACACCACCTCACAAGTGTAAGAATGGCCCATATTGTAAAAAACTATAAATAACAAGTGCTGGCAAGGATATGGTGAAAAATGCACTTTTTTATACTGCTAGTGAGAATGTAACCTGGTGCAGCCACTATGGAAGCTGTGTGGAGGTTCCTCAAAATACTAAAAATGAGTCTACCATATGATTCAGAATCTACCCAAAGGACACAAAACACAAAATCTACCTTAGAATCTTCCCAAAGGACACAAAAACATTAATTCAAAAGGAAATCTATGTTTATTGTACACTGTTTACAATAGGTAAGATATGGAAACAACCCAAATGTCCCCAAACAGATAAGTGGATCAAGAAAATGTGGCATATATATACAGTGGAATACTAGTCAGTGATGAAGAGAGATAAACTCATGCCATTTGTGGCAACATGGATGGAGCTGGAAGGGTTTATGCTCAGTGAAATAAGTCAGAGGGAAAAAGATAAATATAGGATGGTTTCATTTACATGTGGAAGAGAGAGAAACTGAACAAAGGGTGAAGAAAAGAACAAAATTTGCAAGATGAGCATAGATCTAAGGCTCACAGCAGGGGAGGGGTCAAAACGGGAGAGAAGAGCACAAGAGACGGTGGTGATGGTGCACGGGGGCCATGTTGGTAGGAGAACTGTGGGAACTACACCTGAAGGAAGAAATAAAATACTGTTCAAAAATTAACAACAATGTAAGGAAATAAATAAATTTGATAAAAAGATTCACATGTGTTCTGGGGGAATGGAATGGCGGGCAGTCCTCAGGAAGTGTGATCACATGACCGCAGCTGTAGACTAATGCATGGCCCCTGGAGTTGAAACCCAGGCTCAGCCACTTATAGGGCTCTGTGACTTCGGCCAAGTTATTTAAACTTCCTAAATGGAAATAATAATAGCATGTTTTGCATAGGCTGTCATGAGGATTGAATGACATAATCTACATGTAAATATTTGGCACATTGCTCAATAAATAATTATGACCCCCCCCCCAAAAAAAAAGAAAATCTGAGTAGACAAAACCATTAAAGCCATGTAAGCAAAACCAAACCTACCTTTTGAACCTAAGTGAAACTTAATGTAGGTAATCTCTCATCATTTTCTCTGATCATCGTCAAAGAAACCTGGTCATTGTTCAAAAATGGCATGGGATCCTCACTGTTAATCCTCAGCCATCCAAAGATCCTGACTGTAATAGCCTATCATTGTAAAGGTTAAACAAGTTTCTCATTTTCACTTTTGAAAGTCTTTCTGTGAGAATCTGAGGTCATCCTCCTGAAATGCTATGAGATACTCATTTGTAACCATCTTCTGCCATCTGGAATTCCCCCACCTTAATAACCAGCCATCACTGTAAAGGTTGACAGTGTCCTCATTTTCCTTTATAGGTCACCCTGAAGCATCATGCCCCTGAGTTGTTTTTTTTATCAGCTTTGAATTTGAAAGCTCCCAGTTCATGAACTGTTCTAATATGCACAATAAACTCATGAAATACTACATTATTGATTTGGTGGTTTTAGTTAGTCATGCTATTTCTGGATTTTTGAAGCCAGAAAGTTTTGCCTTTCTTCCTCTTACCACAGGTGAGCAATCTCTGTTTCTTTTGGCAACTTCTGCACTGGATTCTGATTCTTCCTAGTCAAGTGGCTAGTTCATCAAAGTATGCTTTGCTCTCTGCATTATCAAATTTCCCCTCTTTACCAGGTCATTCCCAACAGCATGGAAACATGCTGTCATTTTTCAGATCCTTACTGAAACACAAAACTCTTTAGGATATCTCTAGCTTTTGCCTCATCTTTTTGCTTCCTTTCATTACAAAAACAAATACTATCTCTGCTTGTTATGACCAATTGCTAGCCCCCCCTCTTGCTTAAAGCCACTATAACAAGGCTTTTGCCCCCAACAACCCAAAAGCATTATTGTCACCAGGTCACTGACTTCCACAGTTGTCTGGAGACTGGTTCTCTTCAAGGAAAGGGTCTGAGACAGAGCAAGATAAACATCTCTTCTCCTGGGTGACCCTGAAGAACCTACACACGACAGTCTTGAAATATACAGTGCATCTAGTACTGGGCAACTTAATAAGGTGCCCCAGCGGCTAGAGCATGTGCAGCAAGTGAACAAGTGGAACCAAAACTAAGAGCAGAAGCCACTTTGAAGGTCAGACAGTGGTGAGCACTCCCATTCTGGGACAAATTCATGGTGATTCTGATCGGAATTCCCAAAAAGAGCAGGGTCAAGAAGAATCTGGTCCTGCTATTACTTGTACCTCTCCCCTGGCGACACTGAGGCCAGGAGTCCTGTCTTACTCATGGGGCCTGATGGCTGGCAGGCAGTGGATGCTCAGGAAACCCACAAGCAATGAAGAAACTATTTGGTACTTTGTTTTGTCAAGAAGCTAGAGAAAGCGGGTACTCATTTCAAAAGGGGGTGATGAGATGCAGAGATATTGTCTCTGTGAAGCTGCTTTGGGGGAGGGATGGCTACAGATCTGAAGGTATTTTAAAAGCCCATTTATACAGAGCCTGTTTGTGTGCTGGGGTGTGAAGCTCTATGAATGTATTATCAGCAAGGCCTGGGATGGATTTGTGTGATTTGCTCTGGCGAGAAACCAACTTCTTCTTCACACACTCCCTGGGGGCTGAGAGACCAACATGACCACCTGCTACTGTAATGATCTGCACACATACACACTCCAATTAGCGCGGCGATGTTCTGATATTTAAAGGAACAGTCTCAGCTTGCTCTGAAAAGGCCAGTGTCCAGAATGGTACCCACTAGCCACATGTGGCTAGTAGCAATGGAAATATGGCTAGTCCAAACTGAGATGTGCTGTGAGTGTAAAGTCATCACTGGGTATTTAAGACTTGGTGCAAACAAAAGGATGTAAAAATCCTTTGTTAGTCATTTTTATATTGCATATACAACTATTTTGGATATACTGGGTTAAATAATTTTTTTTCATTTTGTTATCACTCTCTTTTAAAATTAAAAATTACATGTGTGATTCACATTATATTTCTATTGGACAGCACTGTTCTAAAGATACTCCATTCCTGGAATGCTTGTGTTTCATTTAAATCTTGAAGAAATTGTAAGATCTGACTGGAGAATGGTATCCTGCATGGAAAACATGTAACTACCTAACGCTGCAAAGAGTATGTAGCAAAAGAGGGTAGACTAGTTGGCTGCAAACCCTCCCTTCGGTTTCTCTATATTTGATTGTGTTCTCTGAGGACTCAGGTGCCAGAATCACCAACGTTGCCATGTGTGGGTGAAAAAAGCAAAGCAATGATCCCTAACATCTTTGAGCTGAGCGCAGTTGTGACTATTCTGGCTGTGTTCTGTTACTGAAACCTTGTGTGTGCATTGGGCAGTACTTGTGACTTTCTCTACACCTGCATTAATGAAGTGAGCACCTGACTTTTCCTATTTTACAAATGAGTCAAGTAGACAGATGGTACATGGAAGGATCAAGTCAGTGGAAACTGCAGAGGTGGGGTGGAGGGAGTGAGGAAGAGGAAGCAGTCAGAGTCGTCTCAGCTCCTGACTTGACAAGTAGAGGGGACACTGGACCCACAGCCTGGGTGATGGCAGGAGGATGGCTTCCTCCGTGCCCTCCCAGCGGTGCTGCCAGAGAGCCTGCATGTAGGACGTGCTCAACAAATATTTGCAGATTCACCCCCTGTACCTTTCCCCTTCCCCTCACTTTACTCATGCTCCTTCCTCGTCCTTCCCTCCCTTTTGTTGCTGTCGCTTGGACAAAGTATGGTTGCTAGAGTCAGATGGACTCAAGTTTGGTGCTAAATCCAGCTACTCGCTAGCTGAGTCAGTGGGAGGAAGGTGATACAACTCCTCCCTTGTAAGATGGAAGAACTAACATGCCCTTCGCGGGCCATAGTGGGGACTTAATGACATGCTGAGTGTAATGAAACTCCAAGTGTACAGAAGGTGCTAGTCAATATTAGCTAGTGGCTTTATTTGTCTTGTGGTTCACCTCAGCTGCCCCCCCCCATTTTTCCTGATCGCAGTTGTTGGAGGAGGGGGTGAGAGTAGTGTGTGGGGGACTAGGGAGTGAAGGGACTGACTTCCACACTGAGCTCCACCCTGACTCCTCATTAGGCCAGTTCACTTCTTATTCCACCTGTAAACTCTTTGAGATCTAAAATGAGCAATTTCTTTCTATAAATATGTTTGGGATTTTTTTCCCTGAGTGTAGTCTGTAAGCCTGGGACACTGCCCTTTAGAAACTGGTGATTTGCCTTGCACGTGCAGGTAGCAGCCATCAAAAGCCATGTCAATAGAACATTCTCAAATGGGATCTTTCTCTGTGTCTCCATTGTCGTCGTCCTGTGGTCAGCATGTGCCACAGCACAGGGAAGTTGACTGAGACATTTTCTTCCATTAGAGAAAATTCTAATGGAAAGGCAGAGTTGTGGATCAGAGCTAGATTTCAGTGCCAGCTTGGACACCCACATTCAAGGTGGTTTTGGCCAAATCCCCTTACCTTTCTCGGTCTCCTTGTCCGCATCTATGTAACTATGCAGTTGGGTCTTATAGTCTCAATTCTCTAGACCCTTGATGGGAGCTCCAGAAGGCAGACTGAATTTTTCTTGCTTGTACCTGGGCCCCACTACTAACACAGCACCTATAAACACTTGTTGCATAAGTGATTGACCCTCTATATGTGATCAACTGCTCAGTAGTTGCCACTGGGAGAGATGAGTCATAAGGGGATTTAGCAGATACATGAGTTGCACCGGACCAGTTGAGGGTCCTTACCGTTTTCCATCTTTCCCAAACCCTATGCTATCTACATACTCTGCCTACATCTATACGCAACATAATAAGAAGGAGGATAATGGTGAAACTGCTGGATTCAGTCAAAAAACTCCTGGATATATTGAAAGCAATTAATAGAATGTACACATTTAGTTTTTTATTTAGTAAAAAAAAAAAACAAACCCTACCTTATTTGGATACAAGAGAGGGAGCTCAGCAAATGCTAAATGGATTGCATTAGTTTGTATCTATGGTGCCTTTCATGTCAAGGCTGAATTTTCATGGTGGTGATTATTGGTTGGGAGACCTGAGAAATTGACTTCTCAGCAGCTCACAGACCGCTGTCAAAGTGTTTGCCCCTCGAGGTGGGCAAGAGTAGCTGAGGGGACCAACTTTATTTGTGAAGTTCATTAACTTGAATCCCCTTACCAACACCTCCAGGCCATTCCTGGGGCCCTAAGGGAGAGAGGGAGTGCTCCTCGTCCTTTAAGGGGAAGTGATGCCAACTGACTGTTTGGTCCAGGGAACTGCTTGTGCCCTCAGCACCCAGTGAGTAATGGTTGTTCATAACCTGGGATCAAAGGCACATCGTTTCCAGAGCACAAAAAGGAGGATCCTGTCCCTGAAATTACGAGCTCTCTCCCACGCAGCCACATGGGAAGGGGATCGCAGGGTGGGTGCAGCTCTCAGACCTTGTAAACAGACACGATGAAACAATTGGGAGCAGATGAACCAAGCCCTCAACCTAGAAAATGCCCCCCGCCACACACTCCCACACCAGTCACTCTGGAAACTTATACAAACCTGAGCAGTAAAACACAGAACATCATAAGGAAGTCACCCAAATTTGAAGGGACATCCATCTAATGGGATGATTTTCGTTCTAACCCGTCTGATTTTACTTTCAATTTGTAGTCTTTGTCACATTTAATCTTTTTTATTTTCTAAAATACTTCCCTCCAAGAGCCCAAGAGGGATTACTTCTCTTCTTCCTTCTTCGCCTTTGCCTTTCTGTGGGGGACAGACCGACTCCCTGGGCAGGGTGTGTCTGGGGGGGTGAGGACTGGGGTCCACTGTCCTGGTGTAGAGGGGAAGTGGGCGCCACTGGCTGCAAGGGCCTGTGCTCCTGCTGCTGCTTGGCTGTGTCCTTCTGCCTAGAGTGGGGTTGTCAGGCCAGAGTGGGGGTGCTGTAAGAGGCAGCCGGCAGGGAGGCAGGGGTTTCAAGTCTTTTTTGTTCTGAGTAAAAACAACTCCCTGCACTGGACATTGGATGGACACTTTGAAGGGAAAAAGAGTGTGACTTTTCTCTTAGCTACAATTCTGACTAGATTCACAGAACATGTCTGAATCTGCCAGGGAGAGGCAGGCAGGTTTGTGGAGCTAGGACTGGGCTTTGAGTTGGGGCCAACTGCTGGCCCCAGCAGCCTCACACCTTCAGTGTATGTGGCTTAAGGCTGGCCTGACGCCTCAGCTTCTTCATGAGGAAGGGAGTGGGATGGTCCAGACGTGCCCTTCCCCCAGACATGCTCTGTGAAAACTGGACACCAGGGTCAGCGCGCTGCCCATCCTAATGATGTTAGGCACTTAAGCAGCCCTTGCTTTTGATCTTGAAACATTAGCTTTTCCATTCTTGCAGACAATGCTGTGAAGGGGGTTCTGTTGCTATTCCTACTTTATAGATGAGGTGTAGCGAAGTGAAGTGGCGAGCCCAAGGTCACACAGTCAGCAAGGACAAAGCTGGGCTCAGGGCCAGCAGTTTTGCCGTCAGGTCTGCGTTCTTAGCCTCTGTGCACTCCCTGCACATCGCTATAGTGGGCGGGGCTCTGACATTTTGCAGTTTAATTATGTTAAATCCAGCAACCCCCAAGCTGGCTTGATTGAAGTGCTCTTGGAAGCATCTGATGGATGAAAACACAGACTCTAGAGTTAGACATGACAGGACTTGCTTCTTTCCATTCCAGGTACGATTGCAGTGACCTTGGACAGCTGCTGGTGCTCTTGAAGCATCAATTTCCTCATCTCTAAAATGAGATGGGATGATTCTGACCATGGGATTTTCGGAAGGATTCAGAGAACCAGTGCATGAAGGACTCAGTATGGTACTTGTTGTGTGGGTGTCAAGTTTTACTATAGACAGAGATTGACATAGATATAGAGGTTTGTATATTATACATACATGGTAGATATATAGACAGCTATAAATACAGATATAGACACACACACACACACACACACACACACACACGGATTAAAAGTCTATAGAACTAATATTCCTGAAGCTTTTTGGGGACGTGTTGGTCAATCTCTAATATCCTCTTTGTTTTCCCCCATTTTGCTTTCTAATTTTGAATCCTATAACTCCCAAGATCTTATCAGCACACACAGGGACTTCCTGTGTGAAAGGAGCTCATGTTCTTAAGCTGTCATAGCTGGAAAGGACTTGGACATCGCGGTGTCAGGCTTACTTGTTTCTCAAAATCTGAGGCCTGGGGAGCTCCAGTGATTTGTCTAAGCCACTGTCCGTGATGCCATCACTGAGAAGCAACACACAGTTATGAATTCATGGAGGGGCAGGGATAAAGTAGGTTTTTTTGCCCTGGGATAAAGTAGGTTTCCAATCCCTGTGACCTTCAGAGTGGGTTCCCCACAACCTCAAGTAGAGTACTCTGGGCTTTTCTGAAAACCCACTCACAAGATTCTCATTGGGTAGTGAAGGCCCCACTAGAGTCCTCTGTTCCAACTGAGTCTTCCTGGGTCTCTCTTTGATTTGCATTAGGAATATTTAAGATCCACTCTATGTTTCAGGAAGGGGCTTCAGCCCTCTCAGCCTTCCTGGCCATGTATGTGATGGAGATGATCTGTCTGGGACTCTGGGACCCTGGGAGTGCTCATCAATCTGGCAGCAGGGGAGTGTCAAAGCTGGCGCAGCCTTGAAAGACATGTGTTGAAAATGGGCCACGTGGAAGCCTGGGGCCCTGAAGAGTCCTACCCCACTGCCCAGGGTCCTTCATGTGAGTCAGAAAGAAACTTCTATTTTGTTACGCTAGCTAGTGATCCCCTAAATGCATATTCATATTTCTTCAATCTGTGATATTCCCTGGCCCTATTTCAGTTCAGATTCACCCCCTGTCTCAAGTCCCCCTGGCCTCACCCATCTCAGCAGCCCTGTCCACTTCATTTCTGTAGCTCTCGTTGTCACACTCAGGCAGTTCCCACATTGCCACGCATGGGCTTGCAGCACTAATTGAAGAGGACAGGGACCTTGTTCTATACTCATTCTGCATCTCCCAAAATGCCTAGCGTCAAGCCCGGCAAACAGTAGGCACTCAATCAATACTTGTTGATCGATTTGAGAGCAGCTGGAATGATCCATATCAAACTCCAAGCATCATCGGGGAGCGCACTGATTAAACAGATGAATCTTGCAGCCTTTCTTTAATGCCACCAGCCCAGCCTTTGCAGAGGCGAGCTCATGTCTGTGCCCCTGGGCTGCAGAGCCCTCCTTGCCTTCCAGGCCCTGGCTGACTTCCCAGGATCCAGAGTGCTCCAGGGCCTCTCTCAAATGGCCAGGGCATCCATCAAATGACCTGTCGACTGAAGGTTATTCTTTGTTCTCTCTGCTCCTCCTGCCTAAAAAAAAAAAAAAAAAAACTAACCAACCAATCAAAACCCCCCTTGCAGACCCCTGTCTCGAGGGCTCCTGCTTCTCTTGCTACCTTTCAGGGGAAGAAGAGGGAAATAGAAATATCTTCCAATTACTGTATCTGTATTTTAAGATATATCCATCTATGTTATTATCCAGTCTGTTAGAAATGTCCAGACCCAGGATTAGGACCCTTGACCATTAGTTAGTTGAAACTAGACACTTCTGCTCTGATGCTATAGCCAGGGACAGGCTAGTGAAAAGTTCAGTCTCACTGACTAGTTGGTATCCTAATTATCCGAAATATTTTAGAGTCACTACACTTAGTCTCATTCATTCGCGTTAGCCTTTTTATAACTGTTTTGTAGTATAAGTAACATGCATTTAATGCAAGATAATGCAACACTATAGATTAAAAAAAATTAACGTCACATTAATTTCTATGAGTGAAAAATAACCCACTCTGAATATTTTGGTTTCTAGATTTTCCAATACTACCATATACATTTCTGGTATGCATAAACTCTACATATACTGTTTGTACATTGGTTTTAACATTTTCCTGTCCTACTTGTCACCAAATGACCTCATATTATTCCGTTTTGTAGAAATGTGCCGTAGTTCAGAAAACTATGTTTTCTGTTGTTGGATATTTGTTCTTTCTGTGTGCTTGTTTTGCTTTACTGTTATATGTTAGCATACGTCTTGTATACATTCTTTGCATGCTTGTGTGAGGATTTCCTTAGGATCAATTCATAGAAGTGGAATTACTAAGTCAAAGGAAATATAGATTTTAAGATGTTTAATATCCATGATCAGAAAGTTCACACCAATTTACCCTTCCCAATTTACCCTTCCACCAGCAAACATGGCTGAGGTGGATCGCAGAGAGAGTTTAAACTCTTAATGTGTTTTTAAAGCTGTTTATCTTAAGTCAGTCTGCTCTGGCTGAATTCCGCTACTCTTTGAAACAGACTTGTGGGTTTAGATCCAGTTTTTGTCTCATGCAGGTTTGCAAAATTTCTCAAGTTGTGCATTTACATGAATGTAAAGGAGGTGGGTTTGCTTTCAGCATCCCTTACGTGGTGAAGGCAGTGAGTGCGTGTATGAGGAGGAGGTGAACATTCGTCCTGCAGTTTGTATCCCTCTGAGGGCTGGCAATTTCACTGGGGGAAAAAAGAAGTAATCTACTTTTGAGATGCTCAGGGAAGAGAAAAAGCGAGGTGGCACGTGGGCTGTTTTATCTTGCCGGAAAGAAGGTTGGAGCAAGAGCTGCGCTCGGGAAACTGGTTTTTGGTATGTTCAGATGTATTAAAATTCTTGTACTTAATGTGTCAGAAAAATCTCTTTTCAAAGTAAAAAATAGAACCCGTTGCTGTCTCTCCCTCTCTCCTCCCTGCCACGCTCCGCTCTTGTCTGCCTTTTGACTCCCACGCTGCCAGGCTTGCCGCCGGTGGTGGGTCGGTCGGCCCCTGTGGTGAGCACAGACGCTGTACTGGAGGGGGTACCCACACCCACAGACAAGCCCCTTCACTGTCCGCGCACGTGGCTGTTGAAAGGGGGTGCTGCCCTCCTGCAGAGAAGGACAGGGAGGCAGCTCTGGTTAGTCCTAGCCTTGCCAGTCCAGTCAGTTCTCCAGATTATGGGTTTGTGCTTCTCTGAAAAGAGGTCTGCACGCAAGAGGGAGAGAACTGGAGTGGAATCCCGAGCCCTGACCTTGCAGTGACCTGGGGGGTCTTCACCCAGGTCTTTGAACTGCTCTGACCCTCAGAGTGGTGATGGCAAGGTTGTTTGCCACGATCAGCTGGGCTGCTCTTCCTGGACCCATGGGTGCCATGGTGCATATTCCCTGAATACCAGGGAGAAGTTGTCTCCCATCACGGCTCCCAGACACTCTTGTAGCTTGTCGTTAACAAAGCCCTGACTCTCCCGGGTGATCGGGTGATGATCATTTACATGACTTGCATTCTGTACTGCACTATTGTGTCAGTGAGGATAATGCCCGCAGCGATGACAAATGCAACCCTCAAGTTTTAGAGGCTTAGCCTGGTAGAAGTATAGTCGTTAACCTGATTGGCGAGCGCCTCCACATAGGAACCCAGGGGCCCAGGTTCCTTCTATCTTGTGACTCTGTCATCCCCTCTGTCCTCAGAGTTGTGTATATCCAGCCAGAAAACATGGGTGACTGTCCAGAGAACGCACGTCTGCTTCTTCACCTTCCTGGCTTACAAGTGTGTCGTGTTCCTCCTGCTCACACTTTGCTGGGGAGATGTGGCTCCAGCTACACCACAGGAGGCTGGGAAAGAGTCCTTCAATGAACAAATGTATCAGAGACAACTGTTGGACAAAAAGACAAGTCTGAGTCTTTGGTGGGCAGTCAGTGGGTCTCCCACATATGCTATCTCTGCCGAGGGCTGGGCATTGTCCTCCCTGAGTCCCAGTGCTCTGCTGAGTTCCTGACTCACAGACACTCAGTCCATTAGATCTACATCACCAGTGTATTTAATTTCTGTAAATTTAGCCCCAGAGAGAAGAGTAAGAAGCATCAAAGTTGTGCCTGTGACTCTGTTTACCAATCCCAGGTAATGGGTATACATTTAGTATAGCGCACATTTATGTATACGGCTGGGGCCCACAAACCAAGGACAGTGGGTCAAATCCTGCCTGCTGTCCATTTCTGTAAATGACTTTTATGGGGACACAGTCACTCCCATTTATTTGCAAATCATCTGTGGCTGTTCTCCCTCAACAATGGCAGTGTTGGGGACTTGTGACAGTGTGCAAAGCCTAAGCTACTTACACGCCTTACTATCTTCAGAACAGCTGGTCGTCTCCTGCTCTAAAGAGAGAAAACATGAGATGGTAGACTGGAATCTGTGTTCTCTTGTCAGTTTCCTCCCCCCCAGTCCCTCTTAAAGGGAGCACCTCACGTACTGAATGTGATCATCAGCAACATGGTGTCTGCAGGGAAACCAGCTGCTTTATGAATGAACAGCTCATGCATGTGTGACTTCAGGTTATATAAGGATTATGTAAGGGCAACTTTTATCTTTTGCGATTTCTCCAGAGCTTAGTACTTTCATGCTATGTGACTCTACTGTACAAGCATTTGAGTGAATGCCTCAAGGGATATGACAGCCCTCTGAAGGCGAAAGGGGTCCCACGAACCACAGAAGCACAATTACTGTCGTTCTTTCTTATATTCGGGAGACAGAGGCATCTCCCATCTGAACCCACGGAGAATAACCTCTCACCCCCAAGATGATCATTAAAAGTTTATATCCTGCTGGTTTCATGACTGACTGCCCCGCTCTCTTTGGTTAGTTCATCTCAAACAAGAAAGAATAGTGTTACTGTTTTTAAGACGGACAGAGACAGTACAGACAGCCTAACCAGCAAAACATGAACAGGAGTTGACTTCTAAACACAGGGTCTGAATCAGAGCACTCCAGGTGCTTACTAGCCCTCGAGCAAGACAAGCCATTTCGACTAAAGGCTCAGTCTAAACAGGTCTCCCATGCCTAGTAGGCGCTGAGGCTTCACTGGGACCTGGAGGCTATGCCTGGCTGTGACTCTAAGAGGCCTGATTGAATATACATTCAATGAGGTTCAAAAAAGGAGACTTTGTTCTTATGTTTATTCTAAGGACTTGGACCCCCAGTTTCATTGTGGTAAAGTAAACATACCAAAATTTCTCATCTCAACCATTTTTAAGTGTACAGTTCAGTAGTATTAAATACATTCAATTTTTATGCAAACATCACTACATCCATCTGTAGAACTTTTCATCTTGCAAAACTGAGACTCTTTTGCTTATTAAACACCAACTCTCCATTCCCCTCTCCTGGACAGCCACATTCATCTTTCTGTTTCTGAGTTTGACCGCCTTAAGTACCTCATATAAGTAGAATCATAGAATGGTTGTCTTTTTGTGACTGGCTTATTTCACCAGGCATAATGTCCTTAAGGTTTATGCATTTGTACCATATACCAAAATTTCCTTCCTTATCAGTGCCGGGTGATCTTCTTTGATATGCATATTATACATTCTTTTTATCCTCATACCCAGTGACCGACAGACACTTGGATGCCTTCCATGTCTTTGCTTCTGAAAATAATGGTGCTATGAAAAGGAGTGGGCAAACAGCTTTTTGGGGTGTTGGTTTCAATTTTTTTGAATATATGCCTGGAAGCAAGTGAAATGTTAGATCATGTGCTAATTTATGTTTAATTTTTGAGGAGTATCTGTACTATTTGCCACAGCAGCTGTGCTGTTTTACATTCCCAGCAACAGTGCACAAAGCTTCCATTTTTTCCACATTCATGCCCACATTTTTTACTCGCTGTCTTTTAAAATAGTAGCCATCTTTCCGGATGTGAAATGGCATCTCCTTATAGTTTTGCTTTGCGCTTCCTTAAATGTGAGTGACGCTGAGAATCCTTTTGCATGCTAATTGGCGTGTGCAGATCTTCTTTGGAGAAGAGATTCCTTGCTTATTTTTGAATTGGATTGTTTGTTTTCTTATTGAATTTTAGGAAATATTGCTATATTATGAATACTAATGCCTTATCAGATTGGGAGAAAAAATTGGCAGCTCACATTTTTCTTGGGAGAAATAGTGTCTTAAGGACATTGCATTTGTTTGGATTTGGTGGTAGGCTATTGTTTTTATTTTCAGTTAATTTTAAACCATTTTTATTAAAATAATATATATATCTCATTCATAACTGTTAAGAACGCAAAACAGGATGGCCACTTTGGAAGACAGTTTAGTAGATTCTTACAAAACTAAACATACTCTTCCTATGGCACACTCTTTGGTGCTTACCCAAAGGAATTGAAAACACGTTACACAAGAACCTGCACACAGATATTTATAGAAGCTTTATTCAAAATTGCCAAAAACTTGGAGGTGACCACAGTGTTCCCCAGAGGTGAGTGGTTAAATAAACTGTGATACTGCCAGAGAGTAGAATATTATTCAGCATTAAAAATTAGTGAACTAGCAAACATGAAAAAATAAGACATGGGGGAACCTTAATAAGTGAAAAATGTCAATCTGAGAAGGCTACATACTATGTGATTCCAACTAAACGACATTCTAGAAAAAAGCAACATTATAGAGACAGTGAATACATCAGTGGTGGCCAGGAGCTAGGGGACAGGAAAGAGCCAGAGGACAGAACATTTTTAAGGCAGTGAAACTATCCTGTATAATACTATGATGGTGAATATTTGTCGTTCAACATTTGTCAAAACACATACAATGTACAACACCAAAAGCAAGCCCAATGCAAACTCTGGATTTTCGGTAATAATGATGTGTGACTATAGCTTCATCAGTTTCACAAGTGTACCATGCTGGTGGGGGAGGTTGATATGGGGGAGGTTGTACATGCGGGGGGCGGGTGGGGAGAGGTGGACAGAGGGCATAGAAGAAACCTCTGTACTTTTCCTTCAGTTTTGTTGTGAGCCTAAAACTGTTCTCAAAATAAAGTTCTATTAAAATGTAGAGAACATCCATATAGAAAGTGAATGTCATGTCCTGATTGGTAAGTTTTCCCAAATTAAACCCACCTAACATCAGATTGAGAATGAGGGCTCTGCCCAAAGCCCTAAAATACCCCCTTTCGGTGGCTGACAACTCTCTACAAGAGTAGATTCTTCAAAAGCATTGTTAGCTTTTCCTAGGCTTGGACTTTGTACACACGGGCTCTTACAGTATGTCCACTGTTGAGTGGTTTCTTGGCACGATGACACTTGGGAGATTCATCCATATTGTTGCTTTAAGTTGAGCCTGTTCATCCTCTTAGCTGGGTGACTTCCGTGGTGGGCTGGGGAGCCTTTCACCTGACTTTGGGCACTTCCCACTGGCACTTCTGACCTGGTTTAAACAACCGAGAGTGTCTAGTTCCTTGAAATGAAGTAAAGCTCTCTCTGAGAAATAGAAGTTTTATAATTTCCATTTTAGAAGCTACCTCAATTTACTCTGCGTCACATCCCAGGTCCCAAGGCTCTCTGATGAAGCTCAGAATTTATTCTGTCCTCATGACAAGCCATGGCTTTGTTCCCGCCAGAGTGGACCATTGCACTCAGCTCTGGCCTGTGTGCAAAGCTGGTGAGAATTCAGCCAAGTAAGTCCTTCAATTGGAGGAACTGTCATTTTCTTCTATTAAGTAAGGGTGATAACAGAGAGACCTTTTACAATTTATGCCTCAATATTTCAATCCCAAAATGGGAGCTTTCAAATTCAAAACTGATATGAAACTCAGAAGCATGGTGTTCCAAGGTGAGCTGCTGTGTAAAAATGAGGAAGCTGTTTAACCCTTATAATTATGGTTACTGTAATGGGGGTTTCTGAGTGGCAGGGAAGTATTTAAAAGAGATTACCTTACACATAATTTTCTGGAAAATGACTTAAGTCATGATGATTATCAGAGTCACTTACAAGAAATAACCTAAATTTCACTTAAATTAATGAAATAAGTTAGACACAGTTTGGTTTATGTGACTTAAATGGTTTTGTCTCCTTGGGGGATTTTCTGGATTGGTCTCCGTTTTATTTAATTTTAACACAAGTATAGATACTTTTTGTAGTTATCATTTTGTTATTGTGATCAGATTTTGTTGCACTGGTTATTAGTAAATGTACACTACGTGATAACAGGTCTTTTTTGGTCTGTAACAACACAGGAGGTCTGCATTGGTTGGAAAAGAGAAACCAGTACTTCCAGAGTCTCCACAGATTTTACTTAACATTGAAAGAAAATTAGTCATATATCTCAAAGAACGGAGGGTGTTCACTGAGTGAGTTTATGGCACAACTGTGACCCTCCCCTGCCCCCGTAGCTCTGGCAGTCGTGCAGACCATTGAAAACAATCTTTGTGTTCCCTCCCCACCTTTTGGTTTTTCTATCTTAGTGACTTGTATGAATCTTTAACATATGTTAAATTGAATAGTTACACCCATCGTAAAATGATTAGCACTATGTACTAATATAAGGAGTATCAGCAGGGAGAGCAAGAAAAAACAGAGTTCAGGGTGACCAGGTGTCACCAGGCGGGGAGGAAGGAGCAGGGCTTGAACAGGGCCCTGCAGGCTGAATGAGAGGAGGCAAAATGGAGTGGAGGATGTTGGTGGCGCCATCAGCCTTTAGCACTGGGAGCAAGCAAGTCATGTTCATTTGCATGAAGGTAGAAGTATAACAAGCAGAGTTTGACCGAAGCCGAGAGTTCATGCAATAGAGTAGTGGGAACAGAGTCGATGGAGCAGGATAGGCCTGACATGGCTAGGGATTTTGAATTTAGAACAAGTACATGAGTTTCAGATGGGAAACGCATGAGAGCCACTGGTGGGAAAGTTCAGTGAAGGTTTCAAGAAGGCTAACTCTTCAGTGATGGGCAAGATAGGTTAGAAAAGGGAAAATGGAGTGGTAATGAAGAGGATGGCATCATCTCAGAGATATTTTGAAGGAAAAAAATCAATAGGATTTGGGGCCTCATTGAATGTGTGGGATAAGAATAGAGAGGCGTCAAAGATGACTCTTTGGTACCTAGACTGCCAGGCTGGGAGATGGTAATGACATTCAAGACACAGCAAAGTAGGTTTAGTTTTAGACAAGTTGGGGTTGAGAACATCTAAGAAGCAAGGTCTGAAAGTCACAAGACTATTGAAAAAAGAGGTGGTAGAAAGACCCACAGAAACCAAAAAGAGAGAATTTTAATGAAGTGTATGTGTGTGTGTGTGTGTTGTCAAATGCCATAGAGAAATGAGAGCAAGGTGGTTAGACAAAGCACTTGAGATTTGGCCTTAAAAAATACAATTTCAGTTTTTGTGATGGTGACAATCAGATTGGAAAGTTAAATAGAAAATAGGCAACAAAGTGGGAAGGGGGATAATGTCCTCAAGGCATGAGTTACATTACTTTTTCTAACACCTGCTCCCTTCACTTTCTGAAAACTTTAGGCAAGGGTCTTAGCAGTGGGAGTGCTTTTGGAGAGCAAAGAGCTGGGAAAGGACAGGAGGTAGACCTGTGGAACAGAAATCAAGGCTGAATTCAAGATGTTGAGATGGAGGTCACTGTGATTATGGTGGGAACAGAGGGCTGGAGGCCATTGAGAAGTTGGGGTTGGAAGAGGAGATATTAATCTTCTCACTCCAAAATGGCAAAAAAAAATGCATCTCAGGGACTGTATTGAAGGTGACAAAGAGACCAGTTTGGGATCAATGATTCTGGGTGTCCAGTAATAGCCGGTGGATTCAAGGACCATCTCATTTTTGAGAAAATGGGGCAAGCAGGTGCGGCACCCCTCCCCTCTGTGAGGGGTTTCCATGGTGATCAGAAGGAACCACTCATGTCTCAACACTTTCTACTTGTGAGACTTTCTTTCTTGGAAGGCCCTGTTGACTCATGAAGGTTGTGGCAAGAAAAAGCTCCTTCCTTTGATGTGTCTAGAAGTTAAAACTCTTTTCTTTAAGGTCATCTTAGCACAGATATCAGACTTCATTAGTTTCCCTGCAGCTCTGTGAGAAAGCATTGCAGGATTCAAAATTAATAGCTCAGGAAACCTAAGGCACTTCATAGACAGAATAAGTTGTGTAAGTTCAAATCCTTGGTCAGGAGGGCCCTGAAGGGAAATGGTCAGGTTTTCAAGAGATAAGGTCTTTACTCCTTCTGCAGAATCACCAGAATGTACCCAGGCCTGTATGTTACACAGACTGTGTGTGTGTGTGGGGGGTGTGTGTGGAAGCACCTGGTTTTAGATCTAACTGGGTGCACTTGGCTAAGTCAGTTGCCTTTGCTTGGCCTCAGTTTTCCTCATCTGTACAATGGTGGCAGTGGCGGAATGTGGGACAATTGGGTACCAAACTTTACAAGCTTAAATTCTCTCTGGGTGGGGGATGGACCCAGCATCACAAGTAAGAATAAAGGGGGAGATTGACCCAGTTCTTCAGTTTTGTGGGATCACCTCAGCCTGAGTTGGGGAATACACAGGGGGTCTATGTCCAGTTTTGCTATTGTTAATGGTGAGTCTCAATTCCCCCAGACTTGTCTGGCTTAAAATAGGGGTGCAAAATGCTTAAAAACACACAGAAATATTTGGGGGTCATTTTGTAAGAGATCAAAATAGTTTAGGTTAAGCTATTTAAATAGCTCAGCTTTCATAGGCCAGAGGCCACATAAACACTGGGGATGCTTGCCTCAGGGGCTTGGGGTCCTCATTCCCTATGGAAGGAGACCCCTGTACATCCAAGGGGTTTTGAGCATCAATATGTGACTTAGTGGCACGGCTATAACTGCTGGGCTGTAAGTGGATGTCAACGGAATAGCCTTGAATTTTACCTTTGTATCTGGAGAATTTTCCTGGTAGAAAGGCCAAATGCTGATGTTCCATATGGCCTGTATGTGTGTGAGGGTTTAGGGATGAGAGAGGAGTGTACATATTTGAAGAGGATGTGCTCGAGATTCATGTATCTTGAACTTTTCCATTTCTATGATGGGATCATTGTAAAAATGGGGGAGGAGCCTCTCCAGATCCTGTGTCCCCTTCACCTGTCACCCATGTTCTTACCCCACCTCCATAGACAAACTTCCTGAAAGCTTTGCTCATATTTGCTGTCTGTTGTTCTTTACCTGGCGCTCACACTTAATCTGATCACTCCACAGAAATGTTTCTCACCAAAGTCTCCAAGTAGCTAAGTCAGACATCTTTCCTCCATCTCTCACGTGACTCCTAACAGAGCTGACCCACATTGGATCGTGCCTTCCCTGATGCAATAGGCTATGGTGTTCTTTCTTTTCATCTTAGCCATCTCCTCTGGCCGTTTGGGGGCTCATTCTCCTCCACTTAACCACTAAATGGTATTGCCTAAGAATTGCCCTAGGTTCTCGTTCCTATCTCACATTATGCTCCCATCCGAAGCAATTTCCTTCATATCCTCGGCTTTCATAGCCCTTTCGCAGCCCAGCCGGCAGGTTGGAATCACGGCCAGTTCCTGCATGCCCACCTGGGGCCAGGCAGCTTTCCATTTCTGGTGTCAGTACCCCATGAAGGCCACAAATCATCCAGGATTCTTTAGAAAATTAAGTGAACCCCCTTTTCTGTCTATTCAAGCTAGCACAACTGAGTTGGTACTTTTATTTATTTTAAATTTATTTATTTTAATTAGTTTTTATTGAAGTAACATTGGTTTATAACTTGAAACGGGGTGGAGGTGTACAGCATTATAAAGCAACAGCCACATATGCTACATTATATTTGTCACTAAAAGTCTGATTTCCATCTCTCATGCCTTGGTATTTTTAATCAAGATAATGCAACCTATGATGTTAGGGCAAATTTGGGCTCTGAGTTGAATTCTGGAAAGATATATATATGAAAGGAGAGGCCCTGAGCAATAGCTTGGCAAAAATCACTAAATTTGAGTAAATGGGATGTTAGAATCCTTCCCTCTGCACAGAGATATCTATTATTATCTAGATTAGCCAGAAAGAAAACCCAGCATTCTGTAATATTCTATCAGAAATTAACACCATCACCAGCTCTCATCAAAATAACACATGAACAAGCGCATCTAAAAGCTATTTAGCAGAACCACTCAATACTACATGTGAGGTTTGAAGATGCCCACTTTGAAATTGCTCCTTTTAATCACAGACTGGAAGCAGCAAGATGTAGAAAAAATTATTCTTGCCTCAAATTAATTAGGATTCTCTCTGGTTGAAAGCTTTTTCAATGAAAGAAAAGGAGAAATAATTAATGCCACATAAAAGATGGCGATGGAAGAGAGCTATGTATGATACAGTGACTATTTAAACCACTTGGAGCTTGCAAAGCACCCGTGGCTTCTCCAGGGATGCTGCTCATGGAGACCCACTCAGTTAGAGCATTCTTTTTACTTCCCAGTTGGTGATTGTTGGGGCCTCTTAGAAGCAAAAGAAACAGTGTTGCAGCCAGAGATTCAAATTTACCCAAATTGGAATTTGATGCTGGGACCTGTGAAGGGCAAACCTGAACCTGTGGATGCTTCTCGCGTCTATTTTGTTGTTTTCAGATATTCTCTTATTAACCCCTGGGATCCTGATCTCCATTGTGGAGTCTTATTATCTGGCCAGACTCTCTCACCTTCCATCAGCCTTTTTTCCTCCATCACTAAGCATCTGTCCAACAGCCCATCCCTCAAGGCCTCCTAACCCTGAGCTCTTACAAGGTAAACTAGTTTTATTCGAACAGTGGACTCCCACAGATAACAGTGTACCCCAAAGGAGTGATCTACCTAGTTTTAGATGGTCTGACAAGTATGTCCCCTGAAATCACAGCACATCCAGTGTTGGAGGAGGAATGTTGACTCTGAAATAGAGCCATTTTGGTCCAGGTGGCAGGTCCTGCCATTCCCTAGCTGGGCGTGCTCACACCTGTTACTTAACCTTTCTGGGCCTGGGGCCCTTCAGTTGTGAAGGACATCGCTACTTCTCAGGGTTGAAAAAATGATTAAAGATAACTGATGTCATGGATTTAGCTCAGTGCCTGGAACAAGGTAGAAGGCTCTTACATATAAATTGTAGTTGCATAGGCTGCTGACCCTGCCTATGAAAATAACACTTTTTATACAAATTCTCCAGATTTGGATGAAGGAGTAGGATGGGAACATGATGGGTCTGCACCACCCAGACACACACCCCTGCAGGCTGCGTGGACAGGAGTCCCTGTTTCATGCCCCGACAGAGGAGCACGCAGTGAGCCAACAATTGGAACAGCTGGGTTCTAGTTGTTTCTGCCTCAAACTGGCTAATTGAGGGTAAGTTACATTTCCTGTTAAGACTTAGATGAGCAACTATATGTAGAAACCCTTGGAAAGTATAAGGTGCTGTGTAAGGGTTGCTGTGAAGAGTGTCATTACCAGTTGAGACTCAGACTTGAGGGAGGTCATGTTCAAACGCCAGTTTCCAAGGGAGGAAAGGAGAGAGGAGACCACGTGGATTGTCTGGGGGGACACGGGTGCCTTATTTTCACAAGGTTTTCAAGAGACCTGCTGTCAGATTTGCATTATGGGTGACCTTTTCTCCTCTTGCATTCACCCCAGTTTTCACAAGGAAGTTTCATGCAGCTGCCTCCCTCGCATCAGGGTGTAGGGGGAAGCAACATTTTCCTTCCCTGACAAGTAGCTTAAAAAGGATGTCCTTGTCCAAATGCTGATCTCTTCTACGAGCACAGCACCTTTTCATGGTGATGGGTTGGTGGGCAGGGTTTTTAAGCAACCTGGGAAAAAGGATCCCACCTGCTGTGCATTTTCTCACCTAACAATGTTGTCTTCAGCTTTGGATCTTAACTGGAATTCTGGGACCACAGGAGAAACCTTACTCCACATTCAGCCACCAAGTTGTGGAGCAGCAAGTTCAGTGGGGGGGAGACTGATGGTGACACTTATTTCCCCAGAAATGCTCAAAGGTATATTTGTGTGTCTATCACACAGTGGCCTGACTTGACAGCAGCCATGGCGAGGAGAGCACCTTATACTTTCCAAGGGTTTTACATACAGTTTTTCATTTAAGTCTTAACAGGAAATGTAACTTACCCTCAATTAGCCAGTTTGAGGCAGAAACAACTAGAACCTAGTTGCTCTAATTGTTGGATCACTGCTTCTCCGCTTAGCTTTTGGTGTCTCATTTAACTAATATTTAGTGAACCCTAGTTATGCACATACTCTGAGCTGGATCTGAGGAGTATTCAGGAGGAGCATTCACTTTCAGGAGATTGCAACCCGCTGGAAGAAACAGACAGCACATAACCAGAATCCCAGCCAGGGTAGGAGGTGTGCTAAACCGGCGTGAGGACGCTGGCGCTGTGGGAGAGGAGAGAGGCAACTTCTGAAAGAGGAGATATTTGAGCTGGCCTTGAAGGATGTGCCAGGTGTAAAAGGCAGAGCAGGGGGGAAATACTTGAATGTACAAGCAGGTGCACAAGCTTGTTCCAGACTGACAGTGTAATGCAGCGCCACATGGACACCGAAGCAGGAGCCCGGTCTCCTGCAGACGGCAGATGGAGGAGGAAATGGGGCTGGAGAGATGGACAGAAGGCAGGACTCAGGAAGGGCGTCCTGAGTAGGCACAAGCTCCCTCTCCCAGGGACCTTGTCTCTTTGGTCGTTGCCATTACCAAGACTTAGCCAGAACCTGGCACATAGTAGACATTTGATAAAAAATTGTTAAATGTAGGGCTGACTGTTGAGATGAGGAGTCAAGAGCATTTATTCATGCTTTTGGATAGTGACTGTTGGTACAAATGGGTAGAAAGTCTCAGTCATGGTCTGGATTTCCCAGCCCTCACCCCCTGTGCCTTCCTGAGCAGGTGGGGGTTCCAGCAGCACGATTCCCAGCAAGCTGCTCCCCTCTGTGTGTATGTGGACGGTGGACACTCCACCCATGTGGCTTTTTGGCCACAAAGGCTCTGTCTGGTGGCTCCCATCCTTCTCTAGTGGGGGGACCAGGCTTGCCAGTGCCTTCTATTATAGAAATTGGGCATTTCTGAGGGCCTCTGAAACCGTTTTCCAAATGCAGACTTCACATCTCTGGTTTTAAAATCCAGGTTTTCCTAGGATCAGTTCACCAATGCAAACAGAAACACCCCGTCCTTTCGGGCGGTGCTTCTACCAGTGTGCGACAGAGCTACCTGGCTGGGGGTCAGGGACATGGTGCTTGTAAAATGCAGACACCCAGGCCCCTGGCTTTTGATTTGGATCTAAGTGATCCTTGGAATACACTTGGGGAAACAGTGTTGAGGGTATTGTATTCCTCAAAGTCTCCCAAATAACTCATCCAGTTTCTCTCCTGAAGATAAGTTCTAAAGGCAAGCCAGAGTTTTTAAGGGGGGGAAATATCATGTGAAAGGTAGTTTCTCTAGAAAGTTGACAGCAACTGGAAGGAAGACGTGCCTGGAATAGACATGACATCTTAATCATCGGTGCTGAGGAGCTGTAATGCCTGACTATAGAAAGCTTAAATAAAACTGTAGCTCTTTTTCTTTTATTAAAGAAAGAAAGCCCAGGAGTACAATAGCAGAACAAGAACTAATTCGGGAAGCTTGCTGGTATGATATTGTCAATCACACAAGTGATGTGGATAAAAGCTTTTAGCACATGAATTATTTCAGTGAAAGGGATTTCTTGCTTTTTATTTGCTGGGCATTTACAGGAGAATAAACATGCTGGTATATATTATATATGGAGTGAAAGTCAGCAGCAAATGAAAGCAAAGACCCCGGACCCAGTTACCAGAACAGACTATGGTTGCTTAGCAACCAGGCAACTGGAGAATTCTCTCTCCCTCTCTTTCTTTTGTTTTTAGATTGCAGTAACCTTTGATCAATTTTGGCTCCACAACAAAAGCCTTGGATATTTTGAGCGAAGGGTACCTGCTAATTTGTAGTGGAAGGGCTTAGAACATGACACCAATTTCTCTCTCCAACCTCATGTTAAACAGCAAAGCCAGTCTCACATTCCTTTTCAAAGTCTTAGTGCTGGTGGGCCGGGTCCCCGATGAATCAGAAGTTACATGATAATTGCTTCCAATTACACGAAAAGATGTTGCTGTCTGTCAGTTCACCTTGATTCTTCCTGCCCATCGCTAGCTTTTGAAGCCTAGTTCTTGGTTCTAAATCCAGTTCTTATGGAGAAGCATCTGAATCCCCAAGTCCTAAATCCTTGGGAGACATTAAATGGCCATTCCTTTCAACATCATCACGGAGTGGGGGAAGCTAAACTGCAAAGGGCTTTAGAAATCCTCTTTTCTGGTCACTTCCATCTTTAGAGGCAATTTCCATTCAAGCTCTTACAAGGCAACACAGCCAGGTCCACAGGCCCAGCTACCAGCCACGAAACTCCAGGAGCTTCCCCTCAGGAGCTGTAAAGCTGTGGCGGGCCAGGGAGGCTACAGAGAGTGATCCCATTCCATTCATGTGCCTGACGCAGAAGGAAAATGCCCGTCTTCCATAGGCCTCAAGGCAGCCGTGATTCTCAGTAGCAGCAGTTATTGGCTTCCAAGGAGGAGTCTCACGAAAGGCTGTTAAATGTTTGGATTCTAGAGAGCGAGTTTATTTCAGTGGGATTAACTTTCCTGAGTCAACTGGCCAAGGATGTCACCGGCCCATTATGCCCTGTCCTGACTCGGAAGGGATGTGCAGGAGACGGAGGGGGAGGGATGGAATTCGGGGGCGATGGGTTTCCTGCCTTGCTGAACTCTGGTTCCAGTTCTTCAAGGTCTGTCAGCTGGAGACGAGTGGGGACCATGTCATTGCAGAGTCGTTGCCATAAAGAAGGAAGGTCCCATGTCCCCTACGGGGCCTAATAAGGGGTGGAGCGGAGCAGCCAGGGGAAGCTGGAGACACAGAAGAGCCCTGGAAGGGAGACACTTGGAGAGACACGAGGAGAAGTCCTCGCTTGCTCCTCGGCTTTGGACATGCACCACGGACTTTCGGGACTTGGAGGAGATGTGGGGTTGAGATACATAGAGACACTTAAGAGACGTGGTGAGACCTGCGGGGAGGCTGACAGTGGCAGCCTTAGTCTTGATTTGCACTTCAGTTTTGCTCCTTTCCTCCCAGACTTGCCTGGACCCTTCTGCCCCTTTCCTATGGTTCCTGCCAGAAGGTGCCTTCAGCGCGTGGCCAGCTTTCAGCCCTCAGGTGCCCCACTCAGGCCAAGCCTGTTTGACTCAGTGTTTACTCACGAGAAGATGGGTAACCATGGGTATTTTGTTGGGAAACTATATCCTTCCTCTGCTCTCTTGATGCACTCATTCTATTGAACATCTTTCACACTAAGAGTATGATTTGTCTTTATGCGGCAAATCGCAGAGCCCCTTTAGAGTGTGCAAGTTTGGGGGTCCTGGGGTGCCCTGCAGTCTGCTCCCTAATAGCGCGAGTAGTGCTAGATAAAGACTAACTTTGTAGCCCTGGTTGCTCTGGGTGCTGGGTTGACTTTGGAGTGTTCTTAGTCTCGATGAGTGAAGGTTAGTTTCTTGGCCTCTCCACAGCTCAGGTTAGAGGAGCAGCTTGATCGGCACAAGGGAGGTGCCCAGGCCGCTGGGTTATAGGTGTTAAAGGCTTGACTGTGACTCTCCCAAGCCCGTCTAAATGCCCAGGCATGGCGGTGCCCTTCAATGCTAAGGATGTTAGGCGCACAGGGTAAGGGAAATTATTCTTCCACATTGGCCTGTCGGGGAGTGTGGGGGATCCCATGGATCAGAGGAGGGGAGTCTGGATGGGGCCAGTTTCCTGCTTCGAAGCCCCATGTCCAGGGGTGACACCGGCTCACTTTACCCAGTGGGCTCACAACAGCACTTTGCGTTTTGCTAAGCCGAGGTTGAGCACGGCTCGCCCGCCCTGCAGGCCCCGCTGTCTGAGCTTGCTCCTGTTAGACCGGTGTCCACAGCACCTGTCACCTTCTTCTCCCCTGTCCTCAATTCCCGCCGCCCGAGCAACTGCCGGGGCGGGGAGGCACTTTGAACCTAAACTATCTTTGTGTCTGTGCCATGAGTTGAGGCTTCCTTGTGATTCTCCACCTGCTTCTGCATTCCAGAACACCTCCGGGAGCTCTCCTGTGGCTCATTTAGAACCTGGAGAATCCCAGGGAGGCCGGCCCAAAGCTCAAGGGCCCAGCAAGGCAGAATGCTGTTCCTGTGGCTTGCTGCTTATTCCCCAGTGAGCTGGTTCCCAGTGCCGTGAACAGATTAACAAAAGTGAAATTGCGTTTTGATTACAACTGCTTCCTAAAAGAGGACTTAGGGTCACAAGGCTCTAACACCTCCCTTCTTCCCTTGTTGCAAAAGCAGTTGAAAACTGAAATAGGCCAGTGGAACACTTGAGCTGTAGAAAGGCTACAAATGCCCAGAAGTCACAGAGGGACATGATGTTGATTTGGTGAAGTGAAGCATTTTACAGCTGCCACTGTTCCATGGTAAGGCCTGAAAATTTATGTGAGCCTAAACCTGTTGCTGGTGAGAGCTACTCCTAATACATTCTCCAGGCCCTGGTTGATGTGGGAGCTGGTCAATTCAGTGTGAAGGCAATTTGATTTAGTAAATAGTATCAACCCAATTGGTAATTCTAGGTGCAGGGCAAATCCGGGGCCTGGCTGACTCACTGCTTTGCTTTCCTCCAAGTTGAGTTAGAACCGTGTAGAGGTCACCTGTAAGCCTTTGTGCCTTTATCCTCAGCTATTAACTATACTCAGGGAACAGGAAGTCAGAATTGGCATAAGGGGGGAAAATAGGCTACTGAGAAAATAACAACAAAGCATTGTCTGGGGTTCAGAGACTTAGAAATCTTTAGTGAAAGCTCTCTGAATTGGGCGTGTCACCCAGGACATACAATCTGGTAATTTTTGCTCCATCAACTGTTGGAAATAACATTTTCTTAGGGAATGCCTATGGAATTACTTTCTTGGTAGAACAACCGATATTTAATGTACCTTTGCCTTTAACCATTTGTGCACATTTACGGTTCAGAAAATTGACATTTTATTGAAATACCGACTTTGAAAGTTTAGCTCAGCTGATTACTGTTCAAACGGAGGGAAGTTCAAGAAGTTGGCAGCACAAGCACCTGCTGTTCCCGAGCTTGCCCTCAAGCTTTCCGCAAAGCATGGGAACTGGAAGGGAGAGTTTGGACACTCAACCAAAGGGGCCTGAGCCTGGGGCAGCAGTCCTGGGCAGCCCTCGGCCCTGCCGTCAGATCTGCAGAGGACGAGAATGTGGTCCACTCTGAATGTGAGCAGAGCAGCAGGGATTCACAGAAGGTTGCAGAAGCTGACCTGCAACCTGCTGTGGCAAGAAAAGGCGTTTCAGGAGGGCCTCTCCGGGGGATTGTGAGGAGTGGGTGTTCCTGTCCCTTGTGGGCATAAGCCTGATACCATCATCATATGAGAACTAGGCCTCTCCACAATGCTCAGGACAAGAGCCCAGAGATCAGGCTTTTTTCCCAACACGTCACCTTGGCATGTGGAGCTAAGGGCAGTGGAGGACAGGCTTCAGCAGAAAGTAACCATTAGCTCTAATAATGAAGCTCACCCGGATGTTGGGTCAGCTCCAGAAATAACCTTTCTATGACAGAAACCTACCTAGCAGGTTACAGAGCATGTAATTTTGGAGTCCCCTTCCCCTCTCCCTAATGCCCTGGACCCCTTTCCCACTCACTAGCCCAACATAAAGTCCTCAGGCCTCCTATTTGTTCTAGCATTGGCTGCCACGGAGATTCTCCATGGGCATGTAATTAAATTGGTTCTTTCCCTCCTGCTATCTGTTTGATGTTAATTTGTTTGCTCAACCAACCTGAGAAGACTCAGAACAGTAAGGGAATTTTCCCCTTGCACCCCAAGAGTTGAATTTGCCTATCAGTTGTTAAGAACTTTAGGAAAACAAGACTGTGGAGATGGGGTGTCTTTTCTGCATTTTTAACCTGTGACCTTGTATGGAAAATCCTGAGGAGGAATTAGGACTCTTTCTGGCTCCCCAATTTCTGGCTCCAAATGTGACCAGCAGTGGGGGAGGAGAGCTGTCCTCAGCCCTCTGAAGACAGATGTAGAGGACAGATGGCCTTTCCCCAGACAGCGGCTGTCCAAGAACTCGTCTCTGCACCAGGAAGCCACATGCCAGCCAGCCTGGGACACCGGTAAAGGCCGAACAGATGGAGCTACGCGTTGTCTAGCAGCTCCTTCCGTCCATTTGCCCCAGAAGAGGCTGGCCTCATGCTTTTGCAACTGGACATTCCAGCCTTATCAGAGAGCTGGCCAAACGTTTGTCTTTTGTGGACTTACATTTACTTAGTGTGAGAGTGACTAACCGCCGCACAATAGTCTCTCAGTTAATCGAATCAATACTCCTTTATTAAGCCCCTCATTTCATCCTACCTCTGGATTCCACCTGCCCACGGCTGATCCCTCCATCAGCTACTATCTGTAGATGAGCTACTTTACTTCTCTGTGCTTCAGTTTCTCTATCTGTAAAATGGGATAATGATAGAATCAACCTCCCAGGGCTGTTCTGAGGATCATAGGCTAGAACACAAGTGAGGACGCAGACTTGCATCCAGAACATGGTCCTGCTCCGTAAGTGCTCCTGTTATCGAGCATGACTACCCCGTGTTGATGGATAGGGCCAGTGTGTTTTAGTGTGTTCACACGGGCAGGAATAGACAACTTGATTTTATTGATAACGACCACCCTGGGTCTCTGCACCACCCTTATTCTCCTCCTTGGTCGTGGAATAGTTATCTGACCTCTTTCAGGGCCTGGTAATGCATTAGAAGGTGGTCAGACCACGTATTTCAAAATCTCGCAGCGAAGACAGTGGGTCGCAATCTTTCCACCTGGGAGCCTTTTAGAGTCACCAGAGACTTCCTTTCAGGCCAGCCTGGCATCAGTGATGCTCTGAGAACTCCAGGGGTCTGAGTGTGAGTCTGATGTGTTGTTTTGTCACCTGCCTGATGAATGTTCTAGTACCTGAAAATGGGAGTGTTTCTGCTGAAAGTCACTTCACTGTACAGAGGGATGGATCACAGGGCTCTTGCCATAAACCAAGTCTCCAAAGATGGTTCCACGCTCAGCAGCTCCCCACGAGTCAGCCAAAGTTTGGGATCCTCTAGGGGAGAGATTGACTACTCCAACGGAAGATAGTGACCTCCACCTCCATTGAAGTGGGTGACGACTGCCAAGCCAAGGGCAGCTGAGGGAGCATAGTTCCTGGGCACGGGCCTTCATCTTGCTCAAAGCCCAGAGCCAGCAGGACCCCCTTCCAGGTTCATTGACTGCTGTTGGGGGGACGCAAAAAGGTGACCTCTCAATGCATGCTTATCGGTGATGCCCTCGTCCTTGTCATTCTCACTACGATTGCGTAATGTGCTCTGGTCTGCTCATAATTATACCAGATACCGTCTTTCCTATAGTTAATTGTTAATAAAATTCTAATTAAAAATTGGAACTTTTAAAAAAGAACTTAATATACAGCAGATTCGCAAGGGAAATACGATTGATCAAGACATTCACGGATTTTCAACTGTGGTGTGGATGGCCGTGAATCAGGAGGCTGGAAAATATAGTCTTCTTCCCACATTTCAGTGTCTTCTGCTTTCTGCCAGTGAGGTTAAAGCAGATTGGTGTCAAACATTTTTTCATATGCCTGTTGGTCATTTGTATTTCTTCTTTGGAGAAGTGTCTTTTAAGTTCTTCTGCCCATTTTTTGACTGAATTTTTTGCTTTGTTTTTGTTGAGTCTAGTTAGTTCTTTGTAGATTCTTGTGAGACTATGTAGACAATCCCTTGTCTGTTGTATGGAGTGCAAATTTTTTTCCCAGTCAGTAGGCGGTTTCTTTGTCTTGGTGAATGTCTCTTGCTGTCCAGAAGCTTTTTCGTTTGATGTAATGCCAGCTGTTTATCTTTTCCTTCACTATCTTCGCTTTGGGGGATGTGTCTTTAAAAATGTTACTAAGATGTATGTCATGTATTGTTTTGCCTATGTTTTCTTCTATATTTGGATCAAGAAGATGTGGTACATATACACAATGGAATACTATTCAGCATTCAAAAAAGATAAACACATGCAATTCGCAGCAACATGGATGGAGCTAGACGGGATCATGTTCAGCGAAATAAGCCAGAAAGAGAAAAATATCGAATGGTTTCACTTATAACAGGACTATAGGGGAACCAAATAAGAGAGAGATAGTCAGTGAGGGAGGGAGACAATAAGGGCTCAAAACAGGGGAGAGAAGAGCACAAGGGACTATGATGGCGGTTCACAGGTGAATCAGTGGTGGGTAACCTACAGGGAAAACACTATAATGTAAAAGATATAAATAAAAAATAAAATAAAGCAGATTGGTGTGCTGCTAGGAACCACAGCTTTGTGATTAAATATGCCCTAGAATGCTGTGTCTTCCAGGGTTGTGAAGCAGGGGATTCTTTGCAGCAGGTGAACGACTCTCTCTTCCCAGAGGGGTGTACATGCTGATGGTCAGCACCGTAGGGCATTTCCATCATTCCTTTGCTTCATTGTTCTTCAAAGAGGTAAAGAAGGAATCTATGTAGGAAACAGAATCTCAACTAATTAGCTAGAACTGGCCTTCCACCCCCCCATAAACTCATTTATCAGATATGCTCCAATTTTAGCCAGTTACTTTAAAAAGCAAATACTCTTTATCAGACATGTCTCTATTTTAACCAATTACTTTATTGCATTTTTATTACAAGAGCAAAGGTTAGGCTAAGTCGATGCCTGCCGTCTCCCTGGCCCTTAGTCACAGCAAACAGTGCTGGTCAGGGAACTTTGGAACCAGGCTTCTTATTGTCCAAACTGTCATTAGTGCCTAAGTAATTATTACAAATGTCTTTTATATGTCAACCATTATGTTGAAAGTCTTCCCAAGTTCAAGCTCACAAGGGGGGAAGTCGCCTCCACCTTGGATTCCTCTGATAATCATGAAAGATTAGTTTTTCAACCCTAAACGGATGTGTGTGAAATGGTCTTTTGTGAGGGGAAGCTGGTAGCTCTACTCAGTCAAGCATAAAGGTTGAGAGAATCACAAATATTACACAGCCTGTTAATTTGGGCTAAAATTTCAGTTTCCATTTGAATTTTGAAACTCATTTAGCCATTTGTCTTATACTAGCCCTTTGCTCATGCCAGCTCATTCCATGCACAACATATCGCTGTCTCAATCCCTTGGTGGAATAGACAGAAGATGGAAAGGTGGGGATCAGAAAAAATAAATGAACACAACCCTTTTAAGCATTCAGAGTACTTAACATCCAAATAATTCTCGTCCTAAGTTCTAATCTCTTTCTGACTTCTTCCATCTTTGTAAAGAAGATTTGGGGCAGAGAGGAGAGGCAGTAGGGCAGGGGCGCTAGGAAGCCCTCACAATCACTAAATCGACAACTTGGGTTGATACTGTCATCACTTTGGGTGAGAATAACGAAGTTCTCATAGCTTTTATATTGGCCAGCTCTGTGGGCTTGGGTCTGTCACTTCCTTGTTTGAAGTTTTAATTTCTTCATCTGTATTTCACAGGCTGGATGTGTCTTTCTCCATACATGGCCTATTCGCATCACTTAATACTTATTAAAAGTGCGATTTCGGGCCCTCACCAGCCCCTCTGATCACTGGGGTGGGGCCTGAGAATCTCCCACAGGTGCTTTCACACAGCCAGCAATCTGAGCCTGCAGGTTAGGGGAGGATCCCTAAGGCTCCTGGTGCTCTTGTAGTTCTTCCTGCCAGTAGGGACAGGAATGGGGGCTAATGCAGTGTCCATATGGAGGTTGGGACTGAGCTTAGTGGACAGCAAGTTGCTTGAGGAGGTGTGAGTTTCAGGAGCGAGGGAGACAGTTTTTCTCCCTCCCCTCCTTAGCTCTTCTTCCCTTCCCCCTTTCTTTTGCCTTGTTGTGTCTGCAAGGATAGTCCTGATCTCCTTGATTGGCTGTCCCGAATGGCAGCTGACTTGATCTCTTATGAGAACTTTTAGCCCCCCCCCCTTTATGCTTATTGACTGCCCCAAAGGACAAGTCCAGGAAGTAAATAACCTTCCTGTTACACCAAAGAGACATGATTCATTGGAGACTGGCCAACATGAACTGGACCGAAAAGGAGCCAGGTCATAACTCAATTTTGAATCTGGGGCATTTTCTCAGGAGTCCTCTGTGGGTGTCCACCTATGCCCCCACCCATACCAATGCAAAGCAATTGTAAACCACCAAACCACAGTTTCCAGGAGTCGTTCTCACTCTGATCCATGTTACTGCCATGTTACTGCACCTTCCTCCTGCTCCCTTGGTTTTTAGTGCATTGAGTTTCAACACTTTATTAGATCTGTAACTTGTTTGGGGCCATATGCAAACTCTGAGAGGTAAGAGGAGAGGTTCTTTATTCCCTCTTCCACGTGCGGGAATGAATAAATACATCCATTAGGTGATATACACAACTTCCCCTACTCCAAGTTTTCCTCGCCTGTCTTCCCAACTCTGGATGCTTTGTCCAGCTGTCACTGTCATGGGTCTCTCCTCTTCTCACCTTGTCGCATCTACTTCCCTATTGAATCTCTTGAAAGCAGGACCCAGGCCTTTACTCCCTTGTATAATTCTATGTGCTTGCACATAATAGGTGCTCAATCATTGCTTGTTGAATGAGCCAATCTCACATCTATAATACCCTTTCTTGAGCAGTGACTATGGACTGGCCACTGTGTTTTGCATCTTAACATAGTTTCTTAAATGGGAATGAAAAGTATACCTATTGCAGAGGGCTGCAGAATTAAATGAGAGAGGGGGGAAAGCTGGGAGTTAGCAAGGTTAGATGATTTGGTCAAGGTCCTAGAGCTAGTAAGTGATAAAATCAACAGGCCTGACCAGTCCAGCTGCTTCCTGTACTTCACTTTCTACTCTGAATTGAGTGATGCCCACACAAGGAATTTATAACAAACCAGATGAGAAGCCAGATCTCCCTATTCTGGCATCTGTGCCCAGGGTCCCTGGAGATCTGATGAGCATCTTTTAAAAGAATCTACCATGCAGCATTTTCCATTTTCACAAGCAGCTTAGATTCCCCACTGCCTCACCTCTGTTTGGCTCATTCTAGTTGTTTCTGATGCAAATTTGCCTCCTTAAGGACACATGCAAGTACGCCTGTACACACACGCGTCCCTTTCATTCTAAGAGCTCAATGCCAAGCTTGAAACAGATCTTGACATTTCTGAGTTTCAAACCTTTGCTCCCAATTCCTTTCCAACCCTTTCAACTCCAAGCAGCCAGTGTGAATATTTGGAACTTTTAAATTGTGTCCTTCTCCAAGGGTATTGGAGCATTCCCCAAAGGCATGTTAAAAAAATTCAGTCCATAAATCGGGCAGTCAAGGAAATAAAGTATCATTTCCCCCTTGGAATTAGGAAAAAAAAAAAAAAAGGACTTGCTTCAGTAGGTAATTTATTGCTAATAGTATAATTATGGTAGAATGTACTATTGGTCATAAAATCCTCAAAGTGTGTTTCAGAAATTATCGTAAGAACTAGGAACTGCACCCCCATTTTCCCTTTCTCCAACAGCAGCATTGACTGGCCCTTGGGGGTGGGGCTCTTCACCCACTCTCAGCCCTGCCTGCCTGCCTGTGGGTGTCTCTGCAGCTCAGCCTCTAGGGGCCAGGTGTGTGCTTCTGCAGGCTGAATTTGGCAGTAAATTATGGTTTGTTTTCTGTCAGCGGCCTGACAGCTAAAATCATATTTGCTGTCAGAGGTGACAGGGGCCACAATGGTGATGTATGACAGTGCTGCCGAGTCACAGAGAGCAGCCCGGGGGCAGGTGCCAGGGTCCTGCCGCTGTTACCTGCAGCCCTTGGCCGGGACCGATATTCCCAGGACTGAGGGTCAGGTGAGTCTTTGCAGGAGAGCACCACCAAGGATGCAGTCTCATCTGGCCATTGCAATCACGGCAGCCTCCACACACCTCTCTTAATAGGCTGAAGGTGGTGGTGAAATCCTAACCCTTAACTGCATGGTGTGACAAAATGCAAAATCCATCCCTGAGACTACTTCCAAAGCACTTTGACTACATTCAAATGGATATATAAACTAAGGGACAACAGGCGTATTTCCCCCAAATGATGGTTTTCTGGTCATTGTCCCATACCCCCTACTTTCCATCACCCTCCCTTCCCAACCCGGATGGCTCCTTTTTTTCCTTTTTAAAGGCCAAAGTACAGCGTCACTTAGACTGGTGATAAGCCCAGCTTTGTGGCTTCCTTGTTCACTAAGTGGAAACCTGATGTTCTCACCCTCTGCTCCAGCCCCATGTGAACTGCCCTCCAGGCAGTTTTTCTTTCCTCTGAGTCTGTCTAGATTCCTCCCATCTCCTTTCCTTGAACTCCTACTGCATCTGTGGGAGTGACTTACAGGATTGAATCCAGCTTCTGAAGTATTAGTGTCAGAAACCCACCACTTTCCCAGGGACAGTGAGCACTTACTGAGCCCTTGAGAAGGGCCAGACATTGTGTTGTGCACTTGATCTCCATCTCCAGGTCATCCAGGACACCAAAGGACCAGGGGGAGCATTGCAGGACCAGGGAGAATATCACAGGACCAGGGAGGCACCAGAGGACCAGGATGAGCACCAGAGTTTGAACTGAGACCTGGCAGGCCTCCTAAGCCATTGCCCTCCAAGCTCCACTAGACATGAACGTGAATGACCTTTGACTTGAATGGTGGGCACCATGCTGGTTCCAGGACTGGCTTACAGGCATGTGGCCCTCTATGGGACCCTGCCTCACACAGAAAGACCTGGTGTTTGGGATTTGTGACCTATGGCTGCTGAATCTTAAGGTTCTTACTCATTTTGCTATTGAATTTGAGTTTTGGAAGTGAAGACTGATGGGACAACGGCATAGGTGCAGGGCTTGGAGCCTCAGTTAAGCACAGTGCCACCGTCTGGGCCCGCCCTCCCTCCCGCTAAAGATTCTTGGCTGCTTGTTTCCAAGTTCCCTGGTACCCAGACTCCATCCAGCCTCCTCCTTCCTCTCAACACTGACACTCTGAGTGTTGATGAGGAAGGTTCGAGCAGGGCCTGAGCGCCGTGGGGGTGGGGGTGGCCCGGGAATCAGCTGTGATGAGCCTTCCTGCAGCCTGGGGCCGGTGGCAGCTGTCCCTGCCTTGGACTGGCAATGCCACAGTCTTTTGGTGGATAACTCTGCCAGGGCCTCCTATTCACCTCCATTCCAGATCCTGCACACATCTCCATGCAAAAGTTGCAAGCTTCTGGGGGTTTTCCATCTGTGATGGGTTAGGGTGCCAGCCTGTGGGAAGGGGAGAGTGACTTCATCACCCTGGCCAGGGCACCACAATTCCACCTTGTGTTAGCTCAGAGGATGATGTAGCTGGTTTTGCTGAGGTCCTGAGGTGTGTAGAAGAGACATTATTGGGACTAGAACATGGTGGGGTTGGAGTCTTTGGGGTGAAGGCAAGATGCAGGGGACAGGTCCATTTCCCAAGGCTTGGCCAGGTCGGGGAGTGGGTCACTGCCAAGTAGGCTGTTCTCTTGGGCCAGCTTTTTTTTTTTTAATTGTGGTATAATATATGTAACATATTATTTTAACCATTTTTAAGTGGCATTAAGTTAATTCACAATATTGTACAGCCATCACTATTATCCATTTCTAAAGTTTTCACCATCCGGAATTGAAAGTCTGTTCCATTAGACAACAGTTCCCCTTGTCTCACCCTGGCCCCTGGTAACCCATTCTGTCTCCATGATTTTGACTACTCTGGGAACCTCCTATGTGTAAAATCACTCAGTATTTGTATCTTGTTAGTGGTTTATTGCACTTAACATAATGTTCTGGAAATTCATCCAAGTCATTACCTGCATCAGAATGTCCTTTTTTAAGGCTGGATAATATTCCACTATATGAATATACCACATGGATTATTATCCATTCATCTCTAAGGGGACATTTGGGTTTGTATCAACCCTTTGGCTATTCTTGGACCAAGCTTTTATCTTCCACAGAAACAACCTCTAAAATACTCAGTTTATCCCAAAAATGAAGTTTTCCCAGCTGGGTGAACAGTGTAGGAGAACAAGCTCCTGGTAGGGAAAGGCAGGCCTGGTGGGTGGTGCCAGTCAGATGGATAGGGAGGTTCTTGCTGGATGGTTCAGTCCACATGATTGACATTGGGGTTGACTAGAGTCAGCCCAGAGACCACGGACTGGACCCTGCCAGCGTCCATGCTGCTCACCTGCATTCTGGTTCCTTTCCAATAAGTGTGCTTGAAATTCAAAAGGAACAGAATTTCCCAGGGATGGATTTCTCCCTATTTGAAGCCTGGAAGAGAGGAGATGCTGGAGTGTGTTATAAGTGGACTGGGCAGGAATCAAGTAGGCTGTCTCCGGGCAGCACCGGCCCCAGGGAACAGCTCCTGCCTGGGGATGAGCCCCACATCTCTCCATGCCCACGGTGTGGATTCTGGGCCTGGGGTTGTGGGGGACTGCCTATCCCCACATTCCTCTCCCTCCCCCTAAAGGATGGGGCTCTGGCAAAAAAACACTAGAAATTTTTGGGAAAAGCATTGACCTCAATGTTTTTTCTCAGTGTTAGAGAAAATTGTTTAAAACTAGACTCTACCACATATGTTTGAACTCTGGCCAGTTTTTTAACCTTGCTCAGTCTCCTTGTCTGTAAAATGGGGAAAATTATAGCACCTTCCTTGGAGGTGGCTCTGAGGATGACATATACTAATGTATACAAAGTTCTTGGCACTAGGAAGGGCTCCATTCAGTAAGTAATGTTTACTGATCTGCAGTGATAACGATGGGCTCCGTGAGCTATCATTGAGCTGGTATATTTGCTTGGGTTTTGCACTGAGGAGGATCTCAGGCAGCCACTGATGGGCCCCCAGCCTGGCAGTGAAACCCTGACCAGGTGGGGAAGTGTTGGCCACTTTGAAGCAGAATTTCAGGTGCAAAAAATACATGGAGTGTGCAGAAAATGCAGCATGTGTCAGGCGTGGTCCCTTTGGGCGTTACAGTCACCTAGTCACTTCCAAGGGACTCTTGGAAGTCATGAGGGCGGTGTCAGTAATGACAGTAATGGCCTCCTGTCCTCATGGGGGGATTCAGGCTACAGACATTGTCCCAGGCACTGTCCCCAGTGGCAGGGGAATCGGGTCCTGTGCAGAGACCTACTAAAAGGATGTGGATAGTACCTTTCTGTGGCATTGGGATCGGGATCCACAGGGCAGACAGCAGTCAAGAGTTGGGGTGCTCCAGTGGCTCACCAGATGACTCTGTTGCCACCTAACTCTTACTCTAGCACCTTCTCCCCACCACTCCCCAGGAAACAAATTAACAACTGAACAGTGAAAGAAAGATGAGGGAGAAGTGGTAGGAATTAGGGGTTTATTGGTCCAATGGGTAGTGCTGTATTCTCTCCTTCCCCCTAAGGGATGAGAAAGGGATGCACCCCCAAACTCGAATAGCAGGGACATTAAGAGAGTCCCTTATCGGGAATCCAATATGTCTACAAGGAAGGGGAGCCCGGTCTCTGATCTCCCCAAGTCTAACTGAGGAGGAAAGAGGAGCCTTAGAGGAAGATGGCAAGTTGGGCAGAGAGAAGGGGTGCCAGCGCTGCACCCTTAGTGCTCATGATTGATAAACCAGGAGTGCATGGTTGTCTGTGGGCCAAACAGACAACGGGAGATCCCAAGCCTCCAGTTATTGATATGCAACCAGTAGGTAGGACCAGGGGCCCGGAGTAGGGAAGAAAGAAGTTAGTAATTCTGACACACCCTTCCAAATTTAACTTATAGAGGAGGAGAGATTGTCAGAGTCCAATTGGATGAACTTGGAGTTTTGACTTGGATTAATTTAGAGTAGATAGATTTTTTTTAAAAGATTTTATTTTATTTATGCATACAAGCTGGGGTACAGGCCAGAGGCGTGGGATGGCAAGAGGGTTCACGAGAGACAGAGTGGGGAGCAACACAGGCAGATCGACTGAAGTACATGGCTGAGGGGAGCAGCAGGCGAGGCAGGAGAGTCTGCCGCGCCATGTGGGGATCTCCCTGGCCGAGTGTCGAACTCGTGTCGCTGCTGCCGACAGCTCCACAGCACAACGCTTAACCGCTGCGCCACCAGTGAGGCCTAGATAGATTTTTTTAATAACAAAACAGTTGGGAAGCTCCCCTGGGATTAGCACCTGGAGAGGTGATTGGCGTGGGAATGGGGGCAACAAGACTGGGAAGAGGGAATGTTTGGGCTGTGCTGCATTTCTACCTAAGTTATAGGTTGAATTGTGCCCCCCCAAATTCATGTTGAAGTCCTTACTCCCAGTTCCACAATATGATCTTATTTGGAAATGAGATTGTACAGCTGTAATTAAGATGATGATGTTGGAGTAGGTTGGGCCCCCATCCAATGAGTAGTGTCTTTATAAAAGGGACACCATGTGAAATCTAGAGTTATGACACCAAAGCCAAGGAACTACCAGAAGCTGGGAGAGAGTTCTGCAACGGCTCCTTCTCTGTGACTTGAGAGGGAGCCTGGTCCTTCCGACACATTGACTGCAAACTCCTGGCTTCTCGAACTGAGACAATAACCTGCTGTTGTTGAAACCACAAGCTTGTGGTTCTTTGCTATGACAGCCCTAGGGAGCAACACAATAGATCCCATAGAAAGCTCTGAAGCTGGGACAGCCTTTTGGGGTTGTCCCAGTGGAGCCTGGGGGCTGGGCCTTTGAGTTTCCTCATTGACCAGTCATTGGCATAAACTGGGGTGAGTCAGCTCCTTCTAGTCCAGGCTTATTCCTGGATGGGTGCTCAGCTGAGCCATTGGCACCAACACAGGCTGCCAGGCCCGGGACCAGGAAGGAGCAGCACGGTCCTCCCCGCAGGTGCAGAATTTAAGAGTGAGCCAAATCTCAGCAGTCAAGGTCAGTGCTTTATGCAAAATTATAAATAATTACAATGCACGATGAACAAAGACTTTTTGAAATTTTAAATAAAGCAGGATCAGTCACATTGATGTTTTCTCTCACCTTAGGTAGCACTGGGGCCCGGCCGGGCACTGCTCCCTGCAGTGACCACCACAGTGGCTGTGACACCAGGAAGACGCAGAGCCAGGTTTAGGACCCAGATAGCGGGAGGCACGACCTGGATGCTTAAGCACTGCCCTCTGCTGCTTGCAGGCATCTTAGGGAATTATTTCTGGGGAAGGGAAAGGTGGCAGTGCCAGGAAACACTCTTGACACAGAGTCTCTTGACACAGAGTCAGGTCCACTCATTGTTTGGTGAGAAGGAAATGCTAACAGGTCACAAACAACGGGAACTGAGTTAGGGTCTGCGTCTAGGGCCAGGAGAGGTGGGAGCAGGTTTGTGCGCTGCCGAGGACATAGTCAAGTCTAGGTCATGATGACCAAGGACGAGGGGACTTGCTCGTCCTTCTCCTGCCATCAGTCCAACCTTTTGAGTGATGTAGGGTTCTTGTCTGGACGTGTTCCCTGCTGCTTAAATGACAAATCTGGTAGCTTTTATGGCCCGTGTGCCAGTTCCAAGGCTCCTGCTTAGAGGGATGGATGAGTGGTCTCTGTCCATTGACCTCGACCCTTCATCCCAGAGATGGTCTCCCCAAGGCCACCTGAGTAATTCACTGCTGTTTTTGCAGGCCTTGTGTTCCGCTCTTCCCCCACCCCCTGATGGAGCCTAAAACAAGAGACAACCTTTCTTTGCCCAACTGTTATAAATTCCCAGCTCAGCCCATCTCGGCTGATTGCCTGGACTCTGTCGTCTGTAAATGAGGCTCTTCAGACATGACGGATGCGCCCCGCTCTGGTCCCATGTGTGATTTGAGTGGAAGCGCCATGCTAACATTGCAGCCCCTCTACGTGGTGCTATCCTTGGGCTGATCGTTTCTAATCAATAAAAATTGTCCGTGGGAACTAGTAACTCCCACCGCACATTGAATGACGGAGGATGTATCCTGGCTTTGAGCTCCAAGAGTCCCTGGCCTCCTGAATAAACATCACGTCAAAGGTTATTCTCTGGACTTCCCATCAAGCCTAAATTTAGCAAAATTAGGATATGGATTTTCCTTTATTCTCTGTGATCACAAATGTAATGTCAGAATTTTTCTCCCAGAGAGCTTTTCATTCCACCTCTACTCAGTGTCAAGGTTGTCAGAACCATAATTTATTCATATTTTTGACCTCGGGGGAGGACAATATCCAAAGGGTCAGGAAGTGTTATTGGATGTCAGGATGAAAATTCACTGCCTGCTGCCTTTACAACATCGCATTTAATCAGGCCCGTGCAAAGACCGCTGCAGTGTTGGCTGCTGTAATTACCCAGGTAGAATGACCCCTTCCTTATTAGTTATGCTACGTAGATGCATCTCCCAAAGTCCTCAGTGCGGAACGCACTCGGAGCCCGCTTCATAAGGAGAGGGGCTGCCATTCTCCCCCTTAGCTTGAGTTGTCATGGTGACCCCTGGGAGCTCTGAGGGCCAAGGAGGGGCTAGGGGCCACGGAGCATCCGTGTGGCTGGTCATTTTGCTAGAGCTGTTCCTGCCCTGGCCACTCCAAGGCCTGGTTCATCCTAGAAGGGCTCACAGTGCAGCTCTTTACCCAGAACGTCAAGGCCCAGGCAACCCTGGAGCTTAATGATTTTCTGAGAACCGTGCAAGAGGCCTAGCGGGCAGAAGGAACAATTAATCAATGCTAAATAATAACAATAGTTATTCTGATTCATGGATGGAATAAATCCCTCATTCCTGACCTGCAATAGATATAGTCCAGACTTGCACAGCAGTCTGCAGGCTCATTAGAATTCCTGCTAAGCAGCATCTTACATATCTTCCAGGGGGTTCTATTTTCCTAGTCCTTTTAAAGGATTTGGAAAGAAATTTTGTGAACCCCAGTGTATTTTGATTGGTTTGTCCTTGGGCTCATTCAGGCAGAGGATGAGAGGGGAAAACTAGGGCCTTTGGAACCTTCCAGACCCCAGCATCTAAACACACCGCACCGCTGCCCTGCTACATAGGTTTCCTCATGTTTTTTAACCACGTTGAGCCTCAGTTTCCTCATTTGCAAAATGAGGGCCATAATTGTGCTTACCTATAGGCCCGTGGAGAGGGGCTGTGAGATACTGAATATGAATCAAGATGGAGAACATTTCTTTGGCGCTGGTACAAGAGCCTCTGATGTGGAAAGAATCCCTTGATTAGCTCACTTGGGGTTGAGACTCAAGGGCCTGGGTATCGACTGATAGACTTCAGAGGAAAGCAGAAGCTGCTTTGCAAAGTAGAAGAAGCCAAATTGGGAACTGGAGTGGGGGTTGGGATTTTATAGGAGGGGGTAGGAGAAGGGAAGGGCAAATCAAATGAGGACTGGTGAGCACCCTTCCAAGTGACCTTCCTTTCCCCTCTTCTCCCCTCCTCCCCATCTCTTCCAGGAAATACTTAAATGTTTGCTGAGGCCTGATCCCTAATGGGTGCTAGTGAAGGTTTGGATTCAAGGCCCTGAGGCATCTAGGGCCCAGCAACAGAGGGGACAATAACGGATTGAGCGGTGGGGAGCCTGTAGCTCTCATAGGAAGTCACAGAAAACTTCAGGAAAGACTTGTACTTTGAAAGAGGGGGTTATGCTCAAGGAAATTTTGCCTTTGATTCACAGGTTGGGAGCCCCCCAGCAGATAAGTTTAGCATAAGGCATGCCTTCTGGCAAAATGCGCAGGGGGTGGTTGCTCTGCTGAATGTTAGCACAGTCGCATGTCACCTAACGATGGGAACAGTTCTGAGAAATGCTTCTTTCTGCAATGTCATCCCTGTAAGAACGTCACCGGGTGTCATTACACAAACCCACATGGCCCTGCCTATACTATATGCCTAGGCTGCATAGGGAAGCTGGTTGGGACCACTGTCATTGACGGAGATGTCGTCAAGGGACACGTTATCCTGCTAACCTGGAAATGCTAGGGTATGAGGTTGATTCCAGAGATAAACCAGGGGAGAAGCAGAGAAAAGACACATGGAACCCAAGGCTGTACAGGGCAGGAGACATGGATCCCCTGGGGACTGGGCTCATCCTGTTCCACCTTAACCCAAGTCTACATGCGTCGAATGTGATAAGTCACATGTATTTTGAGTTTTGTTTTTCATTCAAGTGTACCTGCTACAGTTTCTGGAAACCTGAGGAGGGAAACACCTCTTTCATTTGTTGCTTTGTGTCTAGGGAGCTTAGTGACGGTTTCTCCCAAAGTTTCCACTGCAGTGTTCTCACCTCATCTCTGCAGTTCTGAACCCCATCCAGCCTTCCGGTCTACCTTGGATACCATAAAATTCTCCATAAAAATTTCCCTGATTCTACAGCCCAGAAGATACCCCTGAGTTTAGCAGGCTCTCTGCAGCTGGAGATGCCCCGCCCGTGTCACTTGCCACTTCCTGCAAGGCACGACAGCTACACAGTGGAGGTGATTTTCACACGGGACATGGGCAGGACCTTCCCAGTGCCCAAGTCAAGGTTTCCATTCGTCACTCTGGATCATTTCTTCCATCCAACCTGGACTTTCTAGTTTCACTTCCTTTTCACGTTCCTCATCTGTTCACTTACTTTCTTATGGAAACCATTTTGTTTTTACAAATGAGCATTTTCGCCCCTTTACTTGAATTAGTGCATCGACTATTGCTTTCCAATAGGACTCTCGGCAGTGATGGAAATCTATATCTGTGCTATCCACTCGGGTAGCTAAATATGTTATTGAGTGCTTGAAATGTGGCTGGTGTGAGAGAAGCACTGAATTTATAATTTAATTTAATTTTAATTAATTCAATGTTAAATCAAAACCACCCCACGTGACTAGGGCCACCATTTTGGCCAGTCCAGGCACAGACACTGACAAGAAGAGAATCTCATAGGCAGGTGACTGGGCTCGTCTGCTGGCTAACAAGCCTGCTTCTGCTCTCGGATCCATGATTGAAATACATACCTCAGATAGATTTCAGCTTAGCTTCTGGGGAGGAGGTAGCAGGAGTTGGGAACCTCAGCAGGACCAAGGTCAACCGTTTTCTAGTTTTATTTTCACAGCATTATTTCAGGAAAGCACAAGTAGGTTTCTACAGCCCCTATGTTGCCCCAGCACAGTGTCTTTTAAAGAGGGCCTGATAACACTGGAGAAAATGAGTGGGGATTTTATGAAAGTAAGCTGTGCCCTGAGTGAGAAGCTCTGGCAGTTCTCTGCTTTTAACGGTAGATACAGTGATGTTTGGGGTGAAGATATCAGGAGATGGAAAAGGACATTCAATAGTGTTGATGCGGTATCTTCTGCGGTACCTTCTGCTCCCTGGTGTCTTGGTGGAGGAGGGGTCGTGGGCTCTTTCTTTACTTTCTGTAATGGTGCCTTTTATAGCACAACAGTTCTGGAAGCTTCCTTGTTTGTCCCTTGGCAAGCTTTTTTTATGATCGGGTGTTATGGCTTGAATTGTGCCCCCCAAAAGATACGTTGAAGTCCTAACCCCCATGACCTCAGAATGTGACTTCTTTGGAAAGAGTCACTGCAGAGGTAATTAGTTGAGGTGAAGTGAGGTCCCACCAGAGTAGGGAGGATCCTTAAATTCAGTGTGACCAGTGTCCTCATAGGAACAGGGAAATTTGGACAGAGCCAGATGCATGGGGACAAGGCCACATGACAGCAGGGGCAGAGGCTGCAGTATTATACCTACAAGCCGTGGCACACCTGGGGTTGGGGGCCACTACCAGACACCAGGAGAGGCAAGAAGGGTTCTACCCCATCTCAGAGGGAGCCCGGCCCATCATCTCACACTTCCAGACTGTGAGGAAGAAATTGCAGTTGTTTTCAGCCCCCAGTTTGTGGTACTTTGTTGCAGCAGCCCCAGGACACTCAGGTTGCTGGTTTGTCCTGAAGCGGGGCAGTGACCTCTATGTGTTAGGAGGTGAGGGGTCACCGGCTGTGTGTTTCTGGGAGTGCACAGAGGCGGTACAGGCTGAGGAGGAATCACCATAGCAACCAAGGTCCTGAAGAAATCATTTAATTAATCATTTATTTTAAAATTTTTATTGCATTATTTTTTACTGAGGTAACATTGGTTTACAGCACCGTGTATGCTCTAGGGCCCTAGGCTCACACCTCTTCACCCACCACCCAGGTACCCCTAACCCTGTCACCCTTTCTCCCAGCCCATTGGGTGCTCCCCTTTGCCCCCCTCCTGCCCCCATCTCTGTAGTTTCAGCTGTGCAATCAGATTTCCAGGGCTTGTTTTGGTTTAGTTCGTCCGTCCTGCTGTTTTGCTTCTTATATCCCACGCACAGAAGCATTTTCAAAGGTGCTTCCTTGCACTGTGCAGCCTTGAGAGTGGCAGACAGAACAGGAGGCGGGAGCTGGGGCCAAGCTCTCTTACCTCTGCTGCTAGGCAGTGCTTCCCTCTGCAAATGGGGGTGATGTGCCTCGGGAATAGTCCTTTCCTTGTGCAGCCCAAGCACAATCCCCCCGACCAGCTGGAGACCTTTGCAGGGCCAGGACCCTGTCTCCCACCCCCGCTCCCCACCCCTGGTGCTCAGCGACTTTGGCCCCAGGGACACTGCTCTGCCTCACTCACGGCAGTAGCAGCTCCAGTGCCTGGGGTGTGAGTGAGTGACAGGACGCTAATAAATGAAGGTCAAATACTGACTGAGAGAAAGGACCTAAGGGCCAGTCTGCCCCCCACATGCCACTGAGGTTCACTTCAGAGGAGGACCGGCCCCGAGTAGTGGCCAGGAAAGTGTCGTCAGCCCCCTATCCCTGGTTGCTCTTGTCCTTTGCATCTTAGGTCAACTGGGGGTGGGGGGATGGGGGGGAACAGGACTGAGGACTAGGCCACTGTGGGGGCCATGGACCTCTGCTGTTGACCCCACGCCTTTTCCATCTCAGTGGCATGGGAGAATGGTGGGTGTGGAGGGGGAGGTGCTGGGCTGGGTGCATGGGCTGGGGGTGGGGCGGAATGGGGGCCGGTAGCAAAGCTGCCCAGAGATAGGATGGGGTTTGGCGAGATCTGGCTTCTCTGGATGGCTGCAGCTTGGAGGATGTCTGAGAATGCCCAGGGAATTTGCACTGAAAATGAGCAGCCTCTGACATGGTCAGCACCCTGACCAAGACCAGAAAGTCATCGACAGAGACAATGGCAAAAACAGCCTCCTCTTTATAGCGGGGCCCTGCCATCCACCTTCTTTGTTCTTTTTAAAGCAAAACAAACTAAACATCTTGTTTCCCTCTCCTGCCTTGCACTCATTGGGAAAAACTTATTGCACGCCAATTTGAGCAGGTGTGCCTCATTAGGTTCTTCTGTCCATCCTTATCAAGATTTCCCACATGGTATTATTTCCTTGGTTGGCCACCTCAGGGGAGGGGGTGGTAGCTGGGGGGGGGTGCTTTGCTGAGAAAGGAAAGGCTTCACAAGGAGGCGCTACCCTGCATGCCACCAGCACCTGCAGCCCCCACAGAAACAGCACATTCTACTTAGCACCCACTATTCTCCCCTCCCCAGCCCTGCCTGCTCCTGAGCACCCTTTTGGGGAAGGGGTCGTCCTGCCTCTCTTGGCCAGAGCCTGAACTGGAAGTCAGCTCCTGTGGGCTCAGCTCCCTCTAAACAGAGCTGTGGGCTCCCTCTTCTTCCAAAGGAAAATTTACAGCTCCAATTTTTACAATTTACATCTTTCATTTAATATTCCAGCCTTCTTTCCCCAAGGCTTCCAGCTCAGCTCTTGTCAGAAGGGACTACTTATTTCCTGAATCCTTTTTGCATTATTAGCTTCATTTATTATTTTTATGTTTTCGATTGGGTCCATGAACATATCATTCCTTGGAGATCCCCAGTACAACTGATAGTGAGCTGGGAGCCATCCATCCCTCAGCAGGACGTGAAGATGCTGTCACAGGTTCTCCAAGGAAAGCTTGCACTCATGTGCATTTCAGTTTGCCCCAATTACTCCCCCATCACCCGGCCCCTGAATGTCCATGCAGATGTCAAACCTTCTACTCCACCTTCCTGTCCCAGATAGTGGCAGCTTCAGGGGACAAAAGGTGAGGCTGTGACTCCTCGGTTTAAACAACTTGTCTTGTGGCAATACTCAAAGCCTGAAGACAAGTTTAAAAGCCCATTTTGGAGTAGAAAGGCAAACTGGTTTTACTGTCTTTGAACAGCAGTGTTTCTAGTAAATAAAAGTTCAGATAGCCACAAAGCACCCGTGTGTTCAAGAGACCGCGTGGCAGGGGGCGTGTCACCTTCAGAACCAGCACACCGCAAAGTCACCTTTCCAGACTGGTATTTAGCAGGCAAATTTGCAGTTATCATGAATGTAAGTAAATTCCCACTTGGCTTCTATGAAGCAGGAGTGTCCCTTGGAAGTCTCTGTTGGTGGGCAAGGGAATTGCTGAGAGCAATGTTCTGGCAACTGAATACAAAAAACTGCATCTTTGAGGTTTGGAAAGACCCAGAAGGGTCAAAGTGATAGTGTGATAGTTTGCTGGAAAGATCACTGTCTTCTCATCCCTGCAGTGACAGCAGTAATGCCTCAGCATGGGCTCGTGGGGGGGGGGGGAGATGCCTGATGTTTTTCATCTTAATCCCGCCATTTCTCCTCACCCGAGTTTAGGGTGTCAGCTGGGGGGTGTGAAGAAGCAGGGTGGACCTGAGGGGAGCACACCTCCTGAGTTGGGGCACTTTTGTGGCAGGCTCCTCTGTCTCGTCATCAGCTCCAGGGCACAGCTGGCCATTGCCAGGTCAGCTCGCCTCGTCTTCCTCAGAACAGACTCCTGGTGCTTGGCTGTGAAATGATTGGGAGCTCAAGGTGCAGTGGGGGCCCCTAGTTACCATAGGCTGAGTCATTTGCCTAGTCACCCACTCCTGGGCTCACCCCGACATAGCACAGGACCTCAAAGGCTGCAGGTTTCAGGTGGCTGTGGGAGATTCTGAAACTCCCAGGTGAACAACGCTCAAGCCCGCACTGTCAGCCCTCGAGGCTCCCCCCACGGTGCTCTTGTTTTTTACTCACTGCCTTTTACAATGCCACATTGCTGTTTCCCATCAGGTCCTTTCATAAAGTACACTTTGGAGTCAAAATACCCTTTTTTCGCTATTGCTGTAGAAAACAAAATTGCCCAGAATGAGAACTGGTCTCAGAAAATCTTACTAAATTGACTCAGACATGTTGATAGAGAAGAATTAACTCACATGGGGTGTCAATATCTTAGAGGGAACAGCAAGTTAACATCAAAAAGGGAGGTGTCGTCTTAAAAATATATACCTTTTTGAAAAATACTATGCTGCTTATTAGCCCCTTGAGAACGCTCTGCGTTCACATGGTGGCCGTGTGATGTGGTTTTCTGTGCCTTGCTCTACCCCCAGATGGACAGTAAGTCTCCGGAACGTGTGTACAGTCTGTAATACTGTTACCGCTCGGTCAGCTGTGGGGTCCCTCAGTCACTTTTTCAATTAAAAAAGGCCTGATGCTCTATTAACCTTTTGTCTGCTGCCCCATCCCTCATACTGCCATTGGTCTGAGATGACGAGCCATGTATTAAAAAAGGCATATATTACTGTAAGCCACCTCAGAGTTCTGTCATTAGAAAGATGAAGTATCATTTTTTCATTAAAAAATATGAGACGGTTTGTCATACTCACAACTGCCAGGCCTGCCTGAAATCTCTTTGTTATAGGAGATGAGAGATGACTCCTACCACTTGATGTCCTGTGGCCTGGAAACCACGCCCCTCCCCAGGAAGACAGGCCAGGGAAGTATTGTCCTCAGGAGGCAGAGCTGTGGCCTGCTGGCAATTTTTCCAGACAACTGTTCTTTGGTGAAACACTGCTTGGTTTACCAGATGCCTGAGTTGTAACTAAAATGCCTATTTCATACCATGTATAGCTGTGTAGAAAGTCAGGGAACTTTGAGTTCCTTTCCTGCTTTTCTCATGTGCTTTCTCAAGGAAACACAGTCTAGGCCATATATTCTATGTTGTTATGGGTCTCTTTTGCTTTGATCTTTCACTTATAAGAGCTGTGCAGAGTAGCTAAATGATCGGGCCAGTTTATCAAGATTCCCATTGACTTAAAAGATAAGCAGACAGGGCAGGTGTCCAGAACCCAGCCACCATTTCTATTTCTGTAGCCCTGAGGAACAGCCATTTAGGGTCAGTATCCTGATTTCAGTTTTCTAGAGCAGACAGGTAGTCTCTTGTCTGGGAATGATGGGGAAAGGCACTGAAACCATTGGTTCTTTGGAAATATATCTTGATCACCTTGACTTGGGTGCAGGGATGGGTTTGACCATGATGGTGGTTGAAACCTCTGTTGTGTTGCACTGACTGGGTTTCCGTGAACCCTCTGCTTTTCTCCAGTCAACCACACAGATAGGGCCCCATCTAGCAGAGGACTCTCAGGAAAGAAGGGAGTGTCAGATTCAGTTGAACAAACACTTATGGACTGCGTTGACTGGCGCTATGAATACTTTATGATTTCTGAGCTTACTTGTAAATACCGTGAAGTGATTCTTTCATTCATCTTTATTTGAATGCCTTTCTTGGGCCACTCGTTAACTCTTCCAAACCCTACTCTCAAGAAGGGGGAAATTGTCACCAACTGGCTTCCAGGTGCCAGATATGCTGGGAGATAGTTTTGTGTAGAGGTTAAGTTCTGATTGCTCAAGTTCAGATTCTAGTTCTACTAGCACTTACTTACTCTGCATGTGGAAAAGTCACTTGGCCTCTCAGGTCATTCTCTTTCCTATTAATTGGGATGTAACAGCATTTACCTCCTGGAGTTACTGTAAGGATTAAAAGAGATGTCATAGAGTCTGTGTCACAAGAGCTGAAGTGCTTCACAACACCAGTTATTTTCACCTGCTCATTATTACCTACTCACCACTTTAACCCTTATGAAAATCTGTTGAAGGAGACATTTTGTCCAACTCTTATTGTTGAGAAAATTAACATTTGAGAGGTTAAGTCATTTGCCCCAACTCTTCTGAAACCTGAGCTATAGAGTTGATATTCACATCCAATCTGTGACTTTCCCGTTGTATCTTTTTTCTACTGTAAGCTGAAGTCCTAAAAGCTCCCAACTCCATCTTTGGCTAGACTGTCAGCAGAAGATGCCATCTGTTAAAAATGGAAGCAAGCCCCCTCCTTCCTTGTCCCACAACACATTCTTCACTTGCTCAGTGTCTCTCCATTCTGCCTTTAAATTCTCCGTGGACCTGAATCATCTCTATTATAAGTCAACTAGTCATAATGCTTTTTACTCCATTTCCTTCAGCTTCCTTCTGAACTTGGCTCCAGAATTTTCTCATGTGACTTTGCTTCTGGATACCCCATCTTTTCCTTTGCATTGTCTTGGTCCCATCAATGATTTTTTTTTTTTCCTATTAACAATAAGATTAGCAACCACAGTCCTTCATCTCCCATCCAGCCATTTGCTGGAGCTAACTCCTATCAGCTCCAGGAGCTGATAAAGTTTCAGGAAGTTTGCAAGAGTCTGTGTGTTACCTTAGTAGCTTGAAATCACAATGACGGAAGTATTTTTACACTATGGACACCAGCAAATGCTACAAAATCAGTGCTGATTTTTTGCGTTCTAAGAGTTGGTTATTAAAGTTTACCAGCATGTCATTATCCCCACTCCATCTTCCTAACTGTCAGCATAGCTCTCCTTCCTTTTAAAACCAAAGTTCTTGAAAGCATGGCTTATAATTTGATAAAAGGGAGCTAGAGTGATATATCTGTTGTCTCCCAAAGCAACGACACTGGTATTTCCAGTCTTGTCACCAAGATCAGCAATGACCTCAGTCCATCTGAATTCTTGTGCTATTGGCCTTTTCTCCTTGATAACCTTTGGTTGATGTCACAATATCCTGGATCCTCTGCCTCTCTGATTATGCATTTCCCTTTCTTCTGGGTCTTCAGGTTTTTTCTTGGTGCCTCTTCTTTCTAGTCTCAGCAGTCTTGTATTTCTGTGATATCTGATGTGACCCAAATCCTCTTGATTCCTGTAGCAGCTGCTTAATACACAATGCACCATATCACTTCAACCCACTGAATTTCCATGCAACTGTGCTAACAGCTTCATGCAGATACAAGAATGCACTGGGTATCCCTCCACTTTCTTGCTCAGGGATTTTTCTGAAGCTGTGCAAGATCCAGTTTGAGTGAAAGATGTATGGAAGATTTAACACTCCCTGATTTCCACCCTCAACCAATGGGACATATGAGTAAGTGATAAATGTTCCATCTTCTCATATTGAGGGGGTTAGTTCTGAAGTGGTAACTATGTAATTCTCTGATTCTTCAGAGTCTCCAGTGAGATTGAGCTCTTGTTGCCCACTGGGAGAAGCAACTCAATAGAACATGCTTCATTCACTTTCCTTCATTCGCTCTCTCACTCTTTCCTCTCTTTTACTCCATAGCGTCACTTCCAAAATAAACTACCCTCACCTGAGTCTGTATCTCAAGTTCTCCTTCTCAGGGAACCCAAGTAAAATACACCGTAGCTAAAATTTCAATGTAAGACTCATTTCATATCTCCAGACCTATTAGAACCTTTTGATGTTAATCATCTCAAAATCAAGATGATTCAAACTGAACCCATTATATTGATTTCTGCCCCTCCCCCTACATTGATTTCTGCCTCGGTCCTTCTCTGCACTCTGGATCATACCATGTTAACATGATCTACTCAAGTTCCTGAGTTAGAAACCCCAGAGAGAATTTCTTTTAGTTCCTCTACTGCAACAAATCACTTACCAAGTCATCTAACTTTGAAATGACTCTTTGATCTGTCCCCTGGGCATAGGAGAAGCTAATAGAAGATCCTTAACTTGCCAGCAGCCCCTTTCCTTCCAGCAAAGAAGTTATGTGAAGCTCCCCTGGCATTCACAAAACCCAACTAGCATGGAGGTTTTGCAGGTTCAAAATTCTTTCAGAACATCAGAAAGAGTATGTTTGCTCTACAAGTATGTACCCTGCAGCTGAGATGTTTTCTTTCCTCTTCACAAGAAGTGGTTGCTGGTTCAACCACTAAATCAAAGGAATTGAATCTTGGTTTGATAAGCCTTTGTTTGAAATGCCAACCAATTGAAGAAGCAATTATTATAATATGATAAAATACTGGTTATAGCCTATTGGACCAGTTTTGCTTCCTTAAATTTCTGGGTTCCTGGCAGGTGCTTAGATGGAAGCAATAAAGGCATACGTGCTTCTGATGCTCCAAAATTCTAGCTGCCAGGGTGCTGCTCTATTCTTGGGCTATTAGACAAGAGTGTCTCTACTTCAAACATCACTAAAAGACTGCAGGATTCTAGACCAACTGTTGACCCCAGAATCCTCCTGAGACAATGATAACCCTTCTCCAAGAGTTTGGAATTAGAAATCCGAGAGGCTGGCTCACTTAGTTTCCAACACTGCTCCTGAGATAACACTATTAGCTAATGTAGATCACCTCGGCTATTGGACTGCCATATTGGGGTGGCCAACTTAAGGCAATGATTAGTAGTTGACATTGACAGGCATTAGAAGAGCCAAGTTAAAGGAAAAAGTACAAGTACAGAGAAAAACACAAGGGAGCACCCGAGACTCCAGAGAGGTATAATCTAGGTTTTTGACACAAACATCCTTACACTTACATATCTTTCTCCATCTCTCGCTTTTTATAATTTTAAACAACTGAAGTTTCTGAGTTAAAGTATCCAAATTTTAATTATTTGAATATATATTGCTAAATGACTCCTGAAGTTTTTTATCAATTCTTACCCCTATTCATTTTTTTCTATTTTTTTTATTGTTATTATTTGTCTTTTACATTATTGTGTATTCCCCAGAGGTTTCCCACCACCAATTCACCTGTGAACCGTCACCATAGTCCCTTATGCTCTTTTCTTCCCCATTTTGAGCCCTTATCTTGACCCCTCTCTTGCTGAATGTCTCTCTTATTTGGTTCCCCTATATTCCTGCTATAAATGAGCCCATTCAATATGTTTCTCTTTCCTTCTGGCTTATTTCACTGAGCATGATCCCTTCTAGCTTCATCCATATTGCTGCAAATTGCTTATGTTTCCCTATTCATTTTAGTCCAGGTATGGGTATTTGTGCTTTTATATTCCCCATTATTATCCTTTAAAGGGAAATTGGAAGAATTTGAACAATGTAAACATATCTTTCATAGAAAAGGAAATAAAAATGATTGTTTAACATATGGAAAAATGCCCAGACTTATAACAGGAGAAATGCAAATTGAAATTATCCTGAGATACTACTTTTTATTCATCCCTTTGATAAGTTCCAGAAACTTGATAACACTCTGCAGAACTGTGGAGAGGCAGGCACTCTCATACATTTTGGGTGGTGTGTAAATTGATAAAAAAAAAAAAAAAACCTGTAGAAGGCAATTTGGCAACATTTTTCAGAATTAAAAATGCATATATCCTTGGTCCCTGTAATTTCACTTCTTGGAATTCATTCTACAGATACCTTAGCATATTTGAGAAGTGACGTGCAGTCAAGGTTATTCATCGTAGTCTTATTTATAAGAGTATAAGAGTAAGTGATCGGAAGCCGTCTAAATAAATCATTGTATATTTACACAATGAAAAACTATGTAGTGATAAATAGAGAAATTCTTAATAGATCCATATGAAAAGTTGTCTAATAGATATTGTTAAGAGGAAAAAGGTAGGTGTGAAATTGTTTATGTTACATTTTATTTAGGAGCAAGGAAAATAAATAATAATGCACACTGGCGTTTGCTTGTATATATAAAGAAGCTCTGGAAGGCTATGCAGTGGTTGCCAGTTTGGGTGTGGTCAGTCCTAGGCTGATGGGGAACAGAGTGGGAGGAAGATTGCCACTTTGTTCTTTTTTGGGGGGGGGACCCTGTAAATATCCTTACTATCAAAAAGAGAAAAAATACAATAAAGAATCACTTTTCCAATTTAAAATTTTAAATTGTTTAACTCACTAAGTACTTTAAAGACATTTTACTTTTCTTATTTGGGGATTATGTCACCTATATCCTTTGCCAATCTTTTTTTTTTTTTTTAAAAAAGGTTCTTTTCTCATTGGTCATAAGCACATCCTGTATATTGTGAATGCTAACCCTGTCTCTCCTGTGCATGTCCAATGGTTCGCCCAGGTTGTTGTGTATCATTTCAATTTTAACAGTATTTGATTTGCTATCGAGGAGTTTTACATTTTTATGGAGTTGAATCTGTCCTTCTATTTGTAAACTTTCCTTTGCAAATATAATTAGAAAAAATTTCCCCCTAAGATAAAATGGTCACCTGTATTTTCTCCTAGTTCTTTAGAACTATTTTCATGTAAATCCTAATTCTTTTGAAATTTATCTTTATGTGCTGTAGAAAGCCAGAACACAGCTTCTCTCCTTAGCAAATGACTAGCCAATTGTCCCCAAACTATTTATTGACTAAGCTACCCTCTACCCACTAACTTGAAATGCTGCCATTATCATAGAGAGAATTCTTCTTACCCATGGGCCTGTTTCTGTGCTCTGTTTTGCTCCTCCATTGATCTGTCTGCCTAGCCCACAGCAGGCCAGCCTGGCACTCATTAGGAAAACACCATGCTCTTGATCTTCGAGCCTTGGGCTCCCACATCGCATATGTGTAGATTCTGGGCAGCCACCCCCCCTCACCCCAAGAACCTGCGACATGCCTTCTCATATGCACCCAAGGGACGGGGTCTTGCCCTTCACAGCCATGGCATCTCAGGTGTTTTATCCCTCTCCACCCATCCAGTGAGCGCTTCACGTATACGGCGACAGCTTCTCTTATGCTTCTCCTGCTGTCAGGCAGCGCACACGGTTTGAGTGAGCAGCTGTGGGACAGTGGGATTCCACTGACTTCCAGTGTGACCACTTACTAGCATTTTTATGTTATCATGGAAAAGTCACTTATCCACTCTGACCCTCAGGATCTTTGTCATCTCAATGAAGATAATAATCCTTACCTCATATAGTTAATATGAGGATTAAAGTAAGTAATGCCCTTAAACATTTCTGGCACTGGACCTGGTGCATAGGAGGGCCTCAATAAAGGTTCATTTATTCATTCATTCCAGGTTCTTGGTCATTAAATATATATGAATGTTCTCATCGATTCATTCTGTCCTCCATCACAAACTTGGCTGTGCTGAATGAACTTCTCCCATAGTGGCTTCTCAGGTGAGGGACTAGGCAAGCTTGCCCAAGGGTTCCAGATGGCTGAAAGCCAGAGAAGATCCCAAACCATGTCTAGTTAGGATTTGGACTATTTGGGGGTATGTATACAGAGAAGAACAGGATAAGAGGGCACTGAGCTTAGAGGGGAAGTAGGAGGCGCTGATGTGTATCTGTGCCTATGAGTATGTGTGTACACACTATGCACATATGTTTGTGTATGTGTATGTTTAATGCATTTGGTTGTTTTGTATCCAGAAATGTCCAGAATATTAGTGTTCTAGAGATCCAGAGCAAAGATAAGGTCTTAGGTGCTCCCAGGTCAGAGGTCTACTCCATGTTGTGTCTTTCCTCCCCACTTTCTCCTTTTTCTCCCTCCCACTCTTCTCTCTAGGACTCAGCATTGCTCTGTCTCTAGGGCAGCTCCCAGAACTTCTCAGCTGAGCTGTCAGTTAATCCTCCCCAAAAGCAGGTCGAATCTGTCGGTGAATAGAAGAAGGTGCGCGAGTGTGAAAAGGCACAGGGGCCAAATGTAAACATACTTGAAAATCTGAATGTGAGGAAAGGACCTGGAGGCTGTGAGCCAGAGCCCCCCATCCTGTGCAGTGTGGCTTTCTTCCTCTTCTGAGTGCCTGCATCGGGGTTGCTCCCTCTCCCGCTGGGCTCTGTGATTGTGGGTCACCACCTTGATTTCCTTACTAGGTATTGAGCTCCCCAAGGCTAAGTGTTGATAACTTTTCACTGCCAGATCCTCAAACACATGTGGTGGAATAGAGTACACACTCAGTGCTTACCTGCTGGACGAGGGGGTCAGTGGCTGCTGTGTATGGTCCACCGGTCAGTAGTGAGTGGTCTACAACCTCAGATGTCCGATCACTCACCCCTCGTGGTGTGAATGATTGTTCCTGGGTGACAGCAGGGCGGCTTACAGTCCTGCTCCTGGCCTAACTGCGGGGCACCATGGTCTCCAGCCTCCTATGCTCTGCTAAGACACGTGGGCCCATGCCGTCAGTCGTGCCCCGCCCTCCTTGCCCCACGCAGACCAGGAGAGGTCAAGTCACGTGTCCCTGATGTCTCAGCTCTTTTCAATGCTTTTGAAGTGGGAAGCAGAACCCACCTCAAAGGGTGGAGATGAGGGTTGGGGGGACATAGCACGTGGGAAGTATGAGCAGTGCCGAGCATACAGCAGGCACTTGATAATTGTTAGCAGCTATTACTAAGCTCCATCAAGTTGGAGTGAACAACTATGATGAATGCAAGGGGAAGATGAACCAGGGTGAGAGAAACTTCGATTGCAGACTTTTATGTTTGTATCTGTATAACATGCTGAGCTACTAGTACGTCATGACTAAGAGTTGTTTCAGGCACTGGGGAGTGGGGTACACGAGGTAGAGGGTTCTTTTCCAGGCCTGTAGTCATAGCACACGAGCTCTCAAGGTCAATGAATGAGACTGTTTTCACGCTTTGTTTCTGGGATGGGAACAAGGTTCTGGAGCGACAATGATTTTCATATTGACCACTCAGTGCTCATTGATTGGACACCTACTGTCTGCCAGGCGATACAAAGATAAATTAGTCACAATCCCTGCCCCCCTGAGGAGTGCCCAACCTACTTGCAGAACAAGGTAAAAACTCCAGAAAAAGTTAAACCTTAATCCAAGATTGAATAATGGTTCAAAACATCCCACCAGGGGGGCGGAATGTGCTTTTGCCTTGGAAGTATCTGGCAGAGCGCTCTGCTCCAGCAGAATGAGGGGGCCAGGTGAGGGGGCAGGGGAGGCAGAGTGCCCTAGACCAAGGGGTGTGAGGAGTCTGCACCCACAGAAGCAGGGGACCCTGAGTGGGTGAGAGAAAGGCAGGTAACTATCAGAAGAAACTGGGTCTCCCACCTGAGGGGCTCTTCCTGTACCTCTGGGGCCACCTGGGGTTGGTTGCCAATTAATCAACACCAAGTCCTGTTTTCTAAAACCTGTGGCTAAAAGTTCATGGTTCTTTTTGGTCCTCACCACAGCTTGGAGTCAGTGGCTTGTCTGGGGTGGACCTAAGCTCACACCCAGGCTTCCTGCGCCTGAATCCGGCCTCAACTCTGACCACACCTCCACCTCAGGAAGCTGATCGGTGCTGAGGGATGGGCACAACAAGCTGATAGGAGCAGAAGTCTTTACTTTTGAGGGCTTTTTACGTATCAGAAGAGAAGTCAGAATAGCTGACAGGCATTTAGGAAATGACTCAAATAAGAAATGATACTTCAAGGCACCCAGGGAAAGGTTGGCTTCCTCCCTCTCCCACCCCACAGGCTGAGGTGTGGCCATGAACCTCCACGTGGGGTGGGTGAATGGTGGGTGGGGGAGTCAGGTGGGCAGGTGGCCTTGTGGGCCACCAACGGGCGCTCCCCGTCCTGATGGCAGAGAGCGTGTTGATTGCTGGGAGCAAATGTTACCTGGACACAGCTGGCACAGCCCAGGGACCCCTCTGAATCAGCCCAGGAAACAGACCCATTTCCACCCCTCCTGGCCTTTTTTTGAGTCAGGACTGGAGACCATCCAAGAAGCTAAATAAGTAGGAAAGCGAGGAGACAGCAACCCAATTTGGCAATTAGCCTGCATCAGGCCAGGCAAGATGGATTTTCAACTTCAAGGAAATTGGCAAGAAGAGCAGAGGGAACCTTTACATTTTTCTTTCCCATTCTGGGTCTCTTTCCAGTGAGTTGAAAAATCTATTTTGTAAAATATATGGGCCTAGAAAGAACCCAAACCTAAGGAGAGTTTTTGCCATTTGATGTATCATCCCCTTTATTTAAAATGATGAAAGAGAGAAAATGTTTTTCAAAGTGACATCATTTATCTTATGATAATCAATGAAACCCTCATAAACTAATATATTAAAGAAAAAAAAACATTTACTCTCAAACCAAGCAAAAACGCCAGAGGTCTTCGGAGTAACCCCAGGGTTCCAAGGGGGAGACCAGTGGTCTGAGGGTTTTCCCTTTCCTAGGTCCTTTTAATTGACTGGGCCCTCTTCCTACCTGCCAGAGTGGCTGAGCGCTGTCAACCACAGGGTCGATTGCTGCCAGCTCTTCTGCGTGTTTGCTCATAAATATAACCAGATGCACTTGACACCCTCTGCTTGGTACTGACCTTGATTATTGCCCAGTGACCAAGGGCGGCACACCTCTGCCCACTTCCTCTAGCTGGCTTCTTTTCCAGGGAAGCTGGCCAAGAAGGTTTGATTTTCCTGGAAATCCTTGGCCAGGAGAATATGGGGCCTCAGGCAAAAATAGGTTCATCATTTCCCTTCATTGCTATTCAAGGCACATATTGTTTATTCACATTTCCGTTTTGCCTGGCAGAAAGGAGGTGTTTGGAACAAACCTCTCCCTCCCTCTCTCACCTGCGCCCACCAGCTCATGGGGGAGGTTGCACGCAGTCTTGTCAAGAGAATAGCTCTGGGTATTTTTCCACTTTCAAGAGTTTCTGACCCAATTTAGCATGCAGATGCCCCGAATGCGCAGCAAAAGCTGCAAAGGGACAGGTTTGCCTTCCCAGTAAGGAAGTTATGGGATTTAGGAAAAAAAAAAAAAACTAACTTCCCTGAGGGCGGAGGAGGGAAGCTGCCTGGGAGTCTCATTGGAACAAGAAGGCTTCAAGGTGGGTTTAGTTGACCTTCCTCTCTGGTCCCTACCTCAATCCCGAGGCTCTTGGGACGTGGTGGACACTTCTGCTACCTTCTGTTAGAAGAACCCTCTGATCCCATTTCAGTCACCGCACTTAACCCTTTCCATGCACTAGCTCATTTATCTCTATAGAGTGTAAGTTGGATGAAAGTAGGTGTGTTTGATTCTTGTCAGTGCTAGAATACGACCCCTAAAACGAGATGGAAAATATCTGTAGAATGACTGACGCTTCCCAACAATCTCCAGTTATTTCCATAGCTATCTGCATTGAAAAGAGAAGCCAGCTATACTTTAAAAAGATTAGTGTCTCCAACTTCTCAAACTCTGGTCAATGTTATCCCAAAGTAGTCCTTCTAATTACTCCTGAAAGTGGCTCAATAGTAGCGAACTCGTGGAGAATCGCCAACTGGGGTTGGGGTGGGACTAACGAGGCCGCCATTTTTCTGCCTCACTAAGGCCATGCCAAGGGAATCATTTCCCTTACACTTGCTCCAGACTCATTGTGGATCAGAAGTAGATTAACCTCTTGGTGGAGTCACAGTTAAAGTTTTGGCTCCAAAATGCTTGTCATAGGAGGGTCCACACTGGCAAGTGAGGACTGTCTCAATCCGATGATGGAGATTCAGCCACCAGTGGAAACCAGTGACGTGGTCAGGGAAATGGCGGCATCCTTAATTTTGAGCAGCCAGCCTTCTCTAGGTGAAGAAAAGTGCTACATGTTTGTTTGGAAAAAACCAAACATGAATTCTTAACCCATTAGACCACATACTCTCCTCCATACTGAAAACATGCATTGGGGAAGTGGGAAGAGGAATGGTAGGAGAAATCTCCCCCCAAGTCCCCACAGTGAACCCCTTCATCACTGCTTGTTTCTGTTGGACTAATTTATTAGCAGGTGCTGGGTCTTAAGCTACAAATAAATACCTCCCTGATAGCTGTTATGATGGACTCACTGAGGAGGATTAATACACATGTATTAATACAGGAATGAATTTAAGAAATACCCTATGGGCTCAAAAAGATAAAGTGTTTCAAAAGATGAAAAAAAAACTTTTGAAGACAAGTTCTGTGCCATTTTCTTCTTTGTCTCCCTGGACCGTACAGGACTCACCCATTGTAGGTACTTGTGTCATGTATATTGGATAAGTGGATAATGGGCTTGTTAGCATGTGACTGAGTGATACTCGGTGACTCCAAACTATTAAGGGGTGCAATCTCTGAAAGGGATTCAGCCATCCATGCACACAGAAGCAAAGGAAGTATATACTTAGTGTAAAAGATCTTTAACAGAATTAGTGTACATAGAGAGAGAATAAAGAATATTCATTTTCCAATAAAACCACTAAAATTGCCCATACCCTTCTGGGCAAATACCCACCTAAACACGCTCGGCCCGAAGTGGGGCCACTGAAGTCTGAAAGCTTGCCAGAGGTCTAAGGGAACAGCAAAGAGGTGGTTAGGCACGTCTCAGCTGGGATAAATGGACATACCACCTCAAGATGATGACAGCCATCACCAGTGTCCCTTTGTGTCTCTCACCCACATGTCTTTTCCAAGTGTCTGTATGTCTCTCTTCCACATACAGGGTCCCCTTCTAACAGTACCAACGTGTAAGTCAGGGCACAAAAGCAAGATCTCTGGAGCCTGCATGTGTTCAGTTGTATACCAAGCATGGCTGCGTACCTCCCCTATCAGAAGTCCAGTTCATGGTGCACAGGGACTGTAGACCAAGGCAGCAGCATGTGAGTGTGGGAGGGGAAATGGCACCAGTTCAGCCCTGTGATGCTCCTCCCACTTTTATGCAAAAGCATCTGTACCAAATTCTTTGTTTCCAAGCACTTCCGTTCTTACAGCACTGATTATGGTATTGGTGAGAGTGTGGTGTGTAGGAGAAAATCCTTTCCTGGGAGGGGGTTAGCTCTCAGAGCTGTTAAGCTGTTGTATGTAAGCTGTTACTTTGCTTTCCTCCACTGGCCCTTGGGATGCCAAAGGACCTCACTTAGTCATAGCCTTTTTTCACTTCTAGGTAGGAGCTGAGGGAAAAGTGCTCCTTGGTAGTGAGCGTGGTTTCTATTTGGCCCAGTTGATTCTTATGCCGCAGGAATCTCTCCCTGTTGTCAGATCCTACAACTTTTTAAAGATCTGCAATTTTATTGATGGTTTGGACAGAAGGTCCAGTATCCAGGACCTTTGGGAGCTAAAAATTTTCGTGGAGGCAGGTGAGGGAATTGGACCCTCTTTGACCGAGGCTGTAATCTGGTTAGGGTGTCCTTTGGTCAAAGGAACTGGACTGTGGGGCATGTATTTGGGGCATGCTTCCTTCTAGTTATTCTCCCCCGCCTCCTTCTCATCCTTCCTCCCCCTCTCTTCCTTGGTCTTCTGCTGCCCTTGCTCCTCTTCCTCTTCTCCTCTCTTTCCCCTCTTCCTCTTATTTTAAGAATAAAATTCTGTTAAATGTCTGTTTCTGAGCCACTGGATTTGGGAGGGTGGAAAGGGGAAGGGGTGGGGAGCACACAATAGCAGACATTTTTTTTTTCTTTGCCCACAGCTGAAGCCTTTGGCAGTTTCTCTTTCTGTAGGGGGATCATGAAGTATCAGCTGGTTATAATGCAAGGATCTGGAGCCATTTTCTCACCTGCAAAAAAGGGGAAAGGACTTACTGGTCATTTCACTGGGCATGGGGTGGATGCCTTGTCCTGAGAAGGGGACCTGGGTGTTCTACATCGATGGCTTCTTTGTCCTCTGGCTTCCAGTTGGGTTGGACCAGGCAAGTCCCTGCCAGGAGATCAGAGGCTAGAATGGGAAGAGAGGATGGTATATACCACCCCACCCCACTTTCTCCTGGCATGTGCCACTAGTGGCGCCCTCCCAAAGGAGGCAACAGCTTTTTGGGTCAGGCTTCTCCTGACAGTTACAGCAGCATCAGTCTCCAAGTTCTGGAAGCTGCTTCCTCCTCTAGCCCTTTGACACATGGATTGAACCTCTCTGCTGTGCTCACCCTCCTTGTGGGATTCCCTTAATTCTGTCCATATGCTGTAAGAATCACTCTAGCAGGGCGGTCCCCATGCAAAGGGGAGGTTCCAGATTCCTTGCCCAGCCAAGAATGGTGGAGCTGAGCAGGAAGGAGAAGCTGGAGAGGAGACTGGAGAAGGAAGAGATTGGAGAGCCAGAAGGAGACCCGGAGAAGGGACGTGGAGCAGAGACATGTGAAGAGGCTGTGGTTGCTCCTCAGCCTTGGACTTGTACATGGGCCTTGGGGTCATGGAAGGAGACACTTAAAACAGATGTGGGTGAGAGACCCATGGGAAGGCTGACAATGGCAGCCTTTATCTTGATTTTGCTCTTCAGACTTGCCTGGCCCCTTTTGCCCCTTTCCTATGGGTCCCCACCAGAAGGTGCCCTAGACTTAATGCCTCAGTGGCTCTGCTTTGGGCCAACCCTGTTTGGCTGGACATTTACCCATGAGTGGTTGGCTAACTTTGGGTGTTTCATGTAAAAACTTTTCTCTAGTCTTACCCTTCTTTTTATTGCACACTAACAGTTTAAAGTTCCTTTCCATTAAAGGTCTTGTGCACTTGAGTATGTTTTATCTTGACGTGGCAGATGGGGGAACCTATTTAAGGCAGGCAGGTTTTGGGGGTTCCTAGATACCCCTCGCTCAGCCCTGTAACAACATCATCAAACTCTCCTGCAGTTACCTCAACTGAGCGTGCCATCTGGGTCCATGCTGGGCCCTGATAAAGCTTCTGCCCCATCGTGATGCCAGGCATCGCTCTCTAATCCTAAAAATGTATATGAAATAGATGCTTTTACATCACGGTGTCATGCTTGGTCCTCACAAGAACCCCTCAATGGAAGCAGGAGGGAAACTGAGGAACCCAGGATGAGTAGCTGCAGAAGGTAACAGGTAGGGTTAGGACTAGCACTAGCATATTTGATTTCTCAAATGGCAGAATCCACCCTAAGGATGTTGGCTCCCCTCTGTCTCGTAGTCCTCTCTGGGGCAGACACTGGCCAGCAGTCTCCCCAAGCATCTGCGGTACCTGCCACCATCCCCAGCCACCCCCGACAGTGCTGCAGAATGGGAACTTATGTCCCCAGGCAGCCCTTTGTTCCACACTAAGGAAGCTTGTTCTACTGGGAGCCAGGGGTTCCACTTCGATTTTCAAGACCTACAAATAACACTCTACAGCACATTGTTTGCTAGAAATTACCCAGAGTGCAGCTCTTCTGCACTCATTCTGCTAGACAGGAAGAAGCCACAGCTACAATCGATGGACTTTCCATGGTTTCTGTCCACTAGCGCTTATTTTGCTGGCTTTATTTTGCTTATGCAGTCCCAGCTGTGATTATCAATACCTGCATTCAAGCCACTCCTGGCTCTGATTGTAGCTACAGTAATAAGATTTGGGGGGGGGGAGGGGGTAAGGGGGAGGTGTCGATCTACCACTCTCTGGCAAGGTTACGATCTCTGGATTGAGGGAGGGTCAGTGAGGGAGCAGAAAGACGGGAGGGAGGGAGAGCTCCTGGTGAGGTGAGCTCTAGGAGGAGGCAGGGGAGGAAGGAGGGGACAGCAGAGCACATTCAATACCAGCCCTGCATTGGCCCATCCATTTCAGTGCTCCAGGCAAACTTGAGTCCTGACACATCCGTCTCTGAACCGACTCTTCACTTTCACAGACCAAACCCTCTCTCCAGCTATTCCCTGTCACCCCTCAATCCTTTAAATACAGTCAGATAAAACCAGGGAGTTGCAGGATAAATTAACATGTTCAAGCAATTACCAAGGCTTTATGATAATGCAAGTACAAGGGGCTTAAGCTTTAAGTCTGGAAGAGAGAACATGAACTTCTGAATCCCTCACATTGTCTTTAAAAGTCTTACAATGGAAAGGAAGTGTTTTCCAGGCAGATTGGGGGTGGGGGTTGTGCTGCCAGCTGATTTGCAATTCCCCAGCTATTTTGAAATTGTATTTCAAATCTTCAGTCCCACCCAAGTTTCTTTGGCAAGTACATTCCCATTTAAATTATGCAAATTTTCTTATTTATCCCCCTATAATTTACCTAAGCAAATCAATGCTTAGATCTATGATTCTCTGGGATATTCAAAGTTGACCAATAGCTTGCCTAGGACACTAGGTGAATCAAGAAATATCTTGGGGTGTTTGGCTGAGTGCTGTGTATGTGTGTGAATATCACTGGTAAACATTGTCATTCGAATCAGACATGCCATCGAAGACACACAGAAGTCAATCAGTTGTTATAGTAATATCCATACACTTTGTATCACCCCAACAGAAAATAAAAAGTGAATCAGAATGGAGTGGCAGATTATTGAAACCTATCAAGTGGGCAGTTACCTGGGAACAGGTGCCAGGCTGCGTAGTACTTAAAAATTAGTAAAACCGTAACCCATCCCATAAGTCAGAGTTGCAGACAGCATTATAGTTATTACCTCTTGTCCTTTAAAGAAACCTCAGCTAGCAAATGGGGGTGAGGAGGTGGAAGAGGCCTGGGAAAGGTAACTCCGATTTGTTTAGGAAGACAAAATTTTTCCTCAGAGGGCAAACATGTTTTAACCCATGGGTTTTCAAAATTACAAATACAAATTTTTTTTTTTTTTAAATCTAACTGGTAGTGTTGGTATTTTGTATTGGGGAATTCTGTGCATATTTGGTATCTTACGTTTGTAATACTTAAGAGGACTTTTTTTTGTAATAACAGTTCCATTTCATGATGCTAGTTTAAAATGTGAACTGGTGATTCATTTTACATGTGGTCTTAAATGGAAATCTTACACAATTAACATATAGCGTTAAAACATTTAGGTGAACTTAGGGTTCATCCTACTCAAGTTTGATTTATTAGATTTGTAAGAATGGTAAGTATCAGGGAGGTTTTGTTTATTAAATCAGTCAGATGAAGTAATTAGAAAGGAAATAGAACATAGTAAATTTATAACTGCAGTTTAAAATGTTTAAAGGAATTTAATTAACCAAGTTTATAAATGGAATCAACCGTGAATGAAAGTCTCCCTTAAAGTGGCTGTTAAACTTTGTTGGACTTGCATATAGAATGAGATTTGTAATCTAAATGTAAAAGTGTAAGTTAGAAGCAGGCTTTTAAACTTAGCTTTGAAAGGAGATACAGAGAATGTAGTGGTTAAGAGCTTGGTTGCTGGAGCCAAACTGCCATTTAATTGTTGTGTGATCCCGAGTTGGTAAATTACCTAGCTGTGCCTCAGTATTCTCACCTGTAAAATGGGAGTGTTGACATAAATAGATTAATAGATCATTAAAGATGTAAGCTGTTAGGATAGTTGCTGTCACATTAAAAACTCATTAAGTGTTAATATTTGTATTAAGATGGAAAAATCTTATGTCTAAAACCTACCCTGAAATAGTCTTCCTACATACAAAAACCCTCCTATGAGAATATCAAAGGCCTTTACCTGATAAGGTGGACAAGATTTTAACAGATACCCCAAAAAAGATGTAATTGAATGGTCATTGAAACTCAGTGGTCATCAGGGAAGTACAAGTTAAAGCCACAATGTGATACCATTGTGCACCAGCCAGGAAGATGGCCGATATCAAGCACTGGTGAGAGAGAACTCTCAGTATGAGAACTCCCATACTATTGGTTAGAGTATAGATTGGTAGAACTATTTGGGAAAAATTTTTGGCATAATCTTTCTTTGAATCCCAGGTTTGCCTATGCCATAGCAATTCTATTCCAAGGTAGACTATGTTGGGGTACCATTTAATAAGCTTAAAAACAGCCCCCACTCCTTCCCCAGTAGGCAGGTTTGGGAGGCTTGAATAAAGGAAATGACAAGGTTGCCTTGGTAACAAGGCCATTAAACTGACCCCATGACTAGCCCCATGAAAAACCAACCCAGCCCCAGGAATGCAGAAGCAGAGACCAGCACCTGAGACCAGACTTCCTAGCAGAAAACTGGTGCAAACTGGCTCCCCAAGTTAGAAAGCCTGCAGAACAGTATAAAAGAGAGCCTTCAAGTCCTCCTTCGTGTGCAGACTTCTCCTGTCTCACTGTAAGAGGGTGGTCCTCAGGAAAGGGGAGTGTCCCAGGACCCCACCCCGACCTCAAGCCAGAGAGATCCAAGACACCTAGGACTACGAATCCCAGAATGCCATCATCACTGAAAGAAGGATGCTGAGGACTGAGAGCGGAGTTAAGAAATGGTTTTGGGATTTAAAAACCAAACCTGTGAGCTTGGGGGAGGGGGGGGGGTGATTGCTCGTGGTGGTGGATTGCCAGGTTTTTTCCAAGTGTGCCATTAAGATTTCAGCTCAGCGAAACTGGTAGGATGCATTCACCAATTTATTCTTTATCTTTTTCCCTTCCCTTTTTGTAAATAAACCCTTTTATTAATTTTATTGTGTGTGTCTGCAGTTGAGTCTTGTAAGTCCCTTTAAGTGCGTGGGGGAGAACCCACAGACAGGCACCCCATTTATATCGGGGCTGCTTCTCTTAGTAGTGTATTTCAATAAACCAGCCTTTTCTGTCCTCCACTATCTCTGGTGAATTCTTTCACCCTCACATTTCCAACCGTACCCTGACATTTCTCCCCCATACAGAATATATATTCTGGGTGGACAGAATCCCAAAATGCACTCCCTGATTTCCCACCCTAATTCCCAGGATTGGAAATATGATAAGAGGCCATGCCCCATGCCTGTGGTTATTAACATTATAGGCAAAAAGAATTTTGCAGTTGTAATTCAGGTCAGAAATCAGTTGACCTTAAGAGATTATTCAGGTGACCTTATCTAATCATAAGAACTCTTTAAAAGTAGAATGTTTTCTCTGCAAGTAGCAGAAGGGAAGTCAGATTCAAATTGAAAAAGATCGAACTCACCATTACTGACTTTACAAAGGCAGGGGCCACATGGCAGGGAAGATGGGAGGCCTCTAGGAGCTGAGAACAATGACAGTCAGGGGGAAACAGAGACCTCAATACTGTAACTGCAAGGAACTCAATTCTGCCAACAGCAAGAATAAGCTGAAATGCAGGTTTCATCTAGACACTACAGACAGTCTGAATGGCACCTTTCAACCTCGTGATACCCTGAGCAGGGTAATCAGCCACTGTGGGTCACAATTCTGGTCTACCCAACAGGGACCAATTTGAATCAGTGTTGTTTTGAGCTGCTAAATTGTGGCAATTTATTATATAGCAGTAAAAAAAGGTGTTATATGGCAACATACACATCGCTATATAAATAAAACATGAATGTACAAATACATTTCATGTCCACACACAACATATACATGAATGTACACACACCAACATGTCCTGTGTATACACACATATACATATGTACATACATGGTCATATATTTGACATATCAAATGGTTATGAATGGACTTAATCAAGAAGACACAAATATAACAGCATTCATGGCAGCATTATTTGTAATAGCCAAACATCCAAAATCATCAACATTGGAATGCACGAGTGAATTAGAATATATATGTTCACTAATTTATACTCTATGTACTCCAAGAGCATGTATATATTATATATATATTCAGCGAAATACTGAATAGTGATGAAACTAAATAGTCATTCTCTTGTGTGTAGCTGCCTATCATAAACAGTGCTTAGGGCAAAAGGTCAGAGAGAAAATACATAGTGAGTGATTCCACTTAAGTTCAGAAACAGGCAGAACTAATCTATGCTGGTCAGCCTGGGGGAGGAGACATGTGGAAGGCAACAGGTGTTGGCAAAACTCCATTTCTTGACCTGGTTTGCTGTTACACAGGTGAGCTCACTTTGTGATATTTCATTTTGCTATGTGACCCTGAGGATGTTTGCACTGCTATCGGTCAGTAAAAATAATGTCAAACCTGGAGAGACTATATTACGATGACTTCAGGACACCTGTTGTCAGATTCAGCAAGCCGGCCTTGACCTCATCTGTTTTCTGTCCTTATGCATCCACATTTCAGGCCATGTCACCATTACCTAACTCAGTAGGAATCTCCAAAGATAGGAACAATGTCTTATGTCACCAAAATGCCATTATTGAATCTAAAAAAAATTAACAATAACTACTTGGTATAATGTAATGTTTGTGACCATTTTAAGTGACTCCATGTGATTTTTAAAGAAAACCACAATAGCCCTCATACTATTGTTTGACAGTCAAACTCATAAGAATGCAAGTGGCCAATAAATCTATAAAGATTTCTTCACAAGTTATCAAAGGAATGTAAATTAAAGTAGCAAGAACCCAAATGTGTGTGTTCAGTGAGAGCTTTCCTGCTAAGTGAGATTTATAAATTGGACTTTCCTGGAGGACATTTTGGTAATCCATATCGAAAGTCTAGCAAAGATATAGACCCTCCATCTAGGAGTATAACTTGAAGAAGACCAAAGTGTAGAAAGATGGGTATATTTGGGTATTGAACCCTCGTTAACCAGACGGAGCACTTGCAAACAATATAAAAAATTCTAGGTACCCTCAGCAGTAAATGGATTGTGTTTTTGAAGAAAGATTATATACAGCCAAAGAACATAATAGTATGAAACCAATTAAAATGATGAATTAAATATATTCTTAGTATCTCAGAGATGTTTACAATGTTAAATGAATAAAAGATTGACTTGATATTATCCATTTTTGTAACATCTGTCTGTGTAGTTTTAAAGATACACTCCAAAATACTAACGGTAGTTTTGCTTACATGTCAAGTTAAAGGTGACTAATTCTTTTTTTCTTTGCTTTTGTGTTCATCCTATATCTATGTTCTTTTAAGAAAAGCATTTTTAATGAAAACCACCAGGGGATATAGATAAGAGATTATTATAGTAGCTAATATCTCTGTAATGCTCTATGTGTCAAGCACTTTACAATATAATTTGGTTGAATCTTATTACAAATGTAGACATTTTTATTATTCCCATTTCACAGATGGGAAAACAATAACTTTGTAGTAGTTTGTATTGTTTAAGTATTCACTGCCCTTCTCCACCTTCTTGATGTCTGGCTTGGTTGTGAATCTGCTTTGGTCAATGACAAATAGGAGTGTAGTAACCTGTGTTTGAGCAGAAACTTAAAGAGTCAAAACGTGATTCTGCCATTTCTTTTTTCATTCTGTTATGAGGTTAGCATGTCCCAATTAGCAGCTGGTTTCCTCAGTTTGGACACTGAGGGAGAAATAATGCTTCTATTGACACTAATGAGGCTGGGGATTGGTTTTTGTTGCAGTATAATTTAACCTAAGCTGTCTGACAAAAGAGGTTAAGTTGCTCCAAACCCCCTGGCTAGTAAGTGGATGGATTAGAATTCTCACTCAGCCAATCTTGTACCCACATCTGTCCTACTAGTCACCTATGTGTTTATGTACTCAGCCTATCTATTGTGCTTATTTTATGGTTTTGAGGCCCTTGTAATAACCCTCTGGCTCCTAATTGCACAATTTTAGACCTACCTTTACTATCTTTACCCAAACCAGCACATGGATACAATCCCATTCTAAGAATCTCTTCAGTTTTGAGCTCCAAATTTTGGTAATGCACTACTTTCCATAGCAACTGAATTTTAGAAGACTCACCATGAACCCAGGAGACATAGCAGATATGACCACCCCTTTCTTGGTCCATCTCAGAATTATAAGACCTCACCCAAGTTTGAAATTACTTGGAGAAATGGAAACATCCTTTCCATTAGGTGTGCAAGGAAAAGCGGATATAGAAAAGTTGTCATTAAAGATTTGGGGCAGATGTTCTGCTTCCCACTCTGTCTCTGGTGAACCCTCTCACTGGCCTGTACCCCAGATCGTATGCTTAAATAAATAAATCTTTAAAAAAAAAAACATTTGGGGCAGAAAAAAGAAAATTTTAGCCTTGGGGTAGATAGAAAATTACTCTGGAAAGAGGCACCGTTCACAGCTCTGGGATACACACTTCCAGTTTGAGTTCTGCCAGAGTCCATCAAAGAGTTAGACACTAAAACTGCAACTGAACAAAACCAGAAGACCAACTGGATCATTTCCCCCAGTTCCACTCTTTACCAGTACATTGGTCCGGTTCCATCTTAGCCTTGGCTATTCCCTAGCCCTCCAACCCCACACCACATCTGCTCCTTAGCATGTACATGCATGCACACACTCATGATTTTTTTCCATATTGTAGTCAACCCATAAGTCTATTTTTAGTGCTAATCATCTTCAAATGTGCAAGACAACTTTGTTTGGAATTACAATATGGTTAAATTAGAAGGGACTTTGGATAGCATCGTAATCAATTAAAAATGACACTGAGGCTCAGAAATCACTGGTGACTTGCCAGGGGTCAAATTTGAGCTACCTAGGGCCTCCCCGGTGGTGCAGCGGTTAAGCGCTGCGCTGTGGAGCTGTTGGCAGCGGTGACGCGAGTTCCACGCCTGGCCAGGGAGAATCCCACATGGCGCGGCAGACCTCTCCTGCCTCGCCCGCTGCTCCCCTCAGCAGTGTATTTCTGATCTGCCTGTTCTGCTACCCGCTCTGTCTCTGGTGAACCCTCTCGCCACCCCACATCTCTGGCCTGTACCCCAGCTTGTATGTATAAATAAAAAAAAAAAAAGGACTTTAAAAAAAAAAATTTGAGCTACCTAATCACAGAGCTCAGATAAGACTTTGGGGCTCTTTTCAGTCTGCCATATTGGTTTATTGGTGCAAGAAGTTAACGAACAGGGCTTTCTTTGGGGTGATAAAAATGTTTTGGCTCTACATATACGACAAACCCACAGCCAATATTATACTCAACGGTGAGAAGCTGAAGGCCTTTCCCCTAAGATCAGGCACAAGGCAAGGATGTCCACTCTCACCATTACTTTTCAATATAATACTGGAAGTCCTAGCCAGAGCAATTAGACAAGAGAAAGACATTCAAGGGATCCAAATAGGAAAGGAAGAAATTAAACTGTCT